>CM042444.1:5780110-5907610 GCA_023631565.1 Gymnocephalus cernua | reverse complement strand
CCATCACAGAGTCTGTGCAACTGAAAATGAACAAAAATCTCAAAATTGTAAATGTCCGTACCTTTTTTTCTTTTCTTCCAGGAGCAGAGACTGAGGTATCTTCACCAAGGAGGCATATCTAACCAGGGACAGACGCAGGTGGGGTCCATATGTCTGTCTGTCTTTCAAATAAATATTCTATAAGATCAGCAGAACATATTTTTTATGTTAAAACCCTTTATGTGACATATAAACTGTAGGGTGGTTACCACCTTTTTCCACCAAGGTGTATTAGTCAAAGCCCCACTATAACCTAAAGTGAATGTTTATAAGTTGGGTATAGCAAGGTATAACCTTAAAATGTAGCCTGTTTATTCAAGTTATGGAAACACAATTATTTATTTTGGCAACTTTTCAAGAGCTGATTAAAATGAGAATGAAGAAGAAGATGCAAATTTATTTGGTCTTTTCTTCTTCTCTCTTGTTTAGTCTGAAGCTGAGAAGCTGCAGCGGCTGAAGGAGCGAGTGGACACTCAGGAAGCCAAGCTGAAGAAGATCCGAGCCATGAGAGGACAAGTTGACTACAGCAAACTGATCAACGGAAACCTCTGTAAGCCAAAACACAATGCAGAGATTATCACTATGGATTACAGACGCTGCAGTTTATGACTGAATATTAATCGTATAATAGTGAATAGTATGTGCAAAACTAAAAGACTAAAAATACACTCAGTTTGAAGGTGACCATTAAAACCTAAATGTCATGGTCACTGCGCCATTTGCAAAAGTCATAGGAGTCAGAAGCTAATAAATTGCACTCACCTAAAGGATTATTAGGAACACCTGTTAAATTTCTCGTTAATGCAATTATCTAATCAACCAATCACATGGCGGCTGCTTCAATGCATTTAGGGATGTCGTCCAGGTCTAGACAATCTCCTGAACTCCAAATTGAATGTCAGAATGGGAAAGAAAGGTGATCTAAGCAACTTTGAGTGTGGCATGGTTGTTAGTACCAGACGGGCTGGTCTGAGTATTTGATAATCTGCTCAGTTACTGGGATTCTCACGTACAACCATTTCTAGGATTTACAAAGAATGGTCTGAAAAGGGAAAAACATCCAATATGTTGAAGTCCTGGGGGCGAAAATGCCTTGTTGATGCTAGAGGTCAGAGGTGAATGGGCCGAGTGATTCAAGCTGATAGAAGATCAACTTTGACTCAAATAACCACTCATTACAACCGAGGTATGCATTAAAGCATTTGTGAAGCCACAACACGCACAACCTTGAGGCAGATGGGCTACACCAGCAGAAGACCCCACCGGGTACCACTCATCTCTACTAAAAATAGGAAAATGAGGCTACAATTTGCACAAGCTCACCAAAATTGGACAGTTGAAGACTGTAAAAATGTTGCCTGGTCTGATGAGTCAGAATTTGGCGTAAACAGAATGAGAACATGGATCCGTCATACCTTGTTACCACTGTGCAGGCTGGTGGTGTAATGGTGTGTTTGACCCCCTTTTGCCTTCAGAGCTGCCTTAATTCTTTGTGTCATTGATTCAACAAGGTGCTGGAAGCATTCTTTAGAAATGTTGGCCCATATTTGATAGGATAGGGTCAAACACGGTATTAGTATGGTGTTCCTAATAATCCTTTAGGTGAGTGTAGATGCATGCAAACATAGAGACAAATTAGCAATATCCTTAAATGGGGCTGGGTTGCCTCAGTGGGTAGAGCAGGCGCACATATACTGAGAGGTTTATGCCTTGACTCAGAGGTCCAGGGTTCGAATCCGCCCTGTGTCAATTTCCTGCATGTCTCCCCCCTTTCTCACCTAGCTGTCCTGTCAAATAAAGGCCCAAAACATAATCTTAAAAAAAAGAAGTAACCTTAAAGGTGCCAAAGGTAGGATTGTGAAGATCCAGGACTTAGCCAAAGAATTTGAACATCGACAACTTCTCCGTCCCTCTCCCTTTTCCGCTAAAGCCCAAAACGGTCTCCTAAGCGATCCCCCCACAAGGGAGAATGAATGCGTTTGCATGAGCAGTGATTGACACGCACTTAGACACCCCCCTGGCCCTGATTGGTGCATCTGAACAGGGAGTGGTGGATTTTTGCAAATCACACTACAGGCTTTAGGTGGCTCCAGAGGAGCTTTTTTTAAATTACCTGCTTCATGTAGTTCTACTGGAACATAGGGTCAGTTTCAGCAAATATGGCAGAACATTAGTTTTATAAGTCTTACCTACTGCACCTTTAATTAGTAAGCAAAGAGAATGGCATTTTACTTTAAATATTTCAGTCTAATTTGTGTTGTCCTGGTGTCTGTGTCCAGCTGCAGAGATTGACCATGTCAGCAGCCTGTTCCAGGAGAAGCAGGCAGAACTGCAGTCTGCGGTGGTCAGAGTCGACCAGGTAACGCGGACAGTTGTTTGTCACTGAGGTGTTTTGTTTTTATTATACCAGTCAAGTCTGAGTTTGAGTCGGGTGAGTTGTTGAGTTCTCTCTAAATGTTTTTTACCAGTTGACCCAGCAGCTGGAGGATTTGAGGAGAGGACGCCTTCAGCTACACCCTGTTGCACCAGCTCAGGTGACACACACCGGGTCCCAGGGGGCACCCACTGGCCAGAAAGGATCACCCCTGTCTGGTCCTGCAGCCCTGGAACTGAGGAAACTCTACCAGGAGCTGCAGGTAAATTATACCATTCTGATTACCTCCTTCTTTCAGCATTTGAAAGAAGGGAAGAGTGTATAAGACTTCTAATGCTGTGCGTTTCAGGCCCGTAACCGTCATAACCTGGAGCAGAGCAGCAAGTTGGCTCAGAACAAGGAGCTGCTGAACAAGAGGAACGCCCAGGTGACAGTGATGGATCAACGCATCGGAGACCTGAGAGAACGACTGCATAAGAAGAGAGCAGAAGTACGCAACTTTTACTAAAGTCTTTCCTTCACAAGTAATCAGCTAATGAAAGTGCACCCTGTTTGTTTTTTTTATTTTTCTTGACAGTTGGTGTAATGTTAGTGTTTGTCTATCTTTACACCCTTTCAGTTGAGTCGTATGAATGGAGCAGGCCTGTCCTCGCCTCAGACTTCTTCCCACCCAGGAGGTGGAGTTTCAGGGCGAGTAGCAGCTGTCTGCCCTTACATCCAGGTTCCAGCAGAGGGGAGACAGGAGGCGGGGTACCCCCTGCCAGCTGACCCACCGCCCAAACCCACCCCGCTCAGCCACATCCGCTCCCTCTCAGGTTGGTAAAACTACCAATTTTTTCCTTTTTTTGATATGTTAAGGCACTGCACAAGACTCTGGTCAGTCTGTTTCACATCAGAGTTTCTTATATGTCTTATCTTATAAAACTGTCTTGGCTCTAACTTGCTGTCTATTTCTTTTTCCTGTCTGTTGGCTCCTTCTTTTCCTCTTCCCTTATCTGTTGTTGTTGTTGTTACCTTAAATGTGATGTGTTACTGTTACTGGTGATTTTGTGATCATCGTTTTGTCATTTGTTGATGTTGTGGTGGTGCTTGCTGTTGTGACTGTCCCTGTTTTGTGACACCATTGTGATGTCATCGTGATGATGTTCGTGTTCATGTTGATGTTGTTTCGGTGCTTGTTACTGTCCCGGTTGGTTTCGTTACTGTCTTTTGCGGTGGCCATGCAGAGGAGGACAGGAGTGGCATCAGGAAGCCTCCTAGCCAATGGAAAGTGTCTGATTTAGACATCATCCTATCAGAGCCCACTGAGACGTGGGAGGGACCTCGGTCCCCTCAGGGGGGCAACAGTAACAACAGTGAGTCCCTAGAAGGCGCTAGAGAAACTTACTCACCACAAGCTCCATTGGTGATATATTAGGAGCACCTGCTTCCTCACTCCTTTATCTGCACCTTAAGGTGTATTAGTGGGTCTGTTGATAGTATTTCCTTCCTGATTCTAACACAAGTATGTTTTATTGAGCCTTAATCCCAAGGCAGATATGTTCTTAGTTTGAGCCCTGGGCTGAAGAATCGAAGGGTGCATTCAAACCAAGAATGCTGTGGAGTGTTTTTGTCTAACTATACAGAACAGATGGTTAGGAGAACATAATTGAATCAGCTACAGCAAATGACCTCAAAATGTAAGGGTCATGTGTATAAGGACGCAGACAAGACATCTGATAGCCAACAGCTGCTATGGGTTAGGAAGCGGGGAATAACAAAATAAACGGAGGGCAAACCACAGTCTGGACTGAGACTCATATTCTATTATTCCTTCAGGTAAATTGTAGCTGTTATCAGTCTTTATGCTAAACTAAGCTGACATCACATGGCTGAAGCTTCATAGTTACCGTTCAGGCATGAGATTAGTATAAATCTTCTCTCTCAACTACTCTTGGCAAGAAAGCAAATAATGCTGCATCTCCACTGCACGGCACAGATCTACTCAACTCAACTCGCTCTTTTTTGGTTTTCCATTAGCAAAAGTTGTGGATAGAACCTCGTACTTTTTTGGTACCACCTTGAAGCTGATACTAGAAGGCACAGTTAAAACCCTGCAAAACTGATTGCCAGATTCTTTTTTTTTAAATGGCATCCTGCAAAACTATGCCATACACTAAGCTGTACAATTGACTAGGTGGAGACATTCCTCTGTTTGGTTCCAATGAAAGTATTCAGCAAGTGTTGCATTAAAGATAAGGTCACAGCAGTTACACTATGGCGATCAGCTGAGAAGCTGATCTAGCAATTAGCTGAGAATCAGCTGAGGGGGTACTATCTGCAGTGGAAAACCAAATAAAGAAAAGGACCTGGTACCAAAAGTGAGTCGAGTCGAGCCGAACCATGGAGTGGAAATAAGTCATAAGTGTATTTCTCAAAATGTAGATCTATTCCTTTAACATGGCACATAGTTAATAATCACACTACCTTAACTTATTAATGTCAACATCCATTCCACGTAGCTAGAATTGCCTTGCCTCATTAACGACTGACCATGTTGTTTCAGGTCACTCTCATTCTGCAGTATGCCAGTCAGACACTTGCTTATAGTAAATATGTCATTACACCCAGGCTGGAATTAGCAAAGCATTTCTACTCACTTACTTAAACTACTGGGTATAAGTGAAGTGTCTTGATCCAGCACCGATACAACTCCCATTGTGCTCTTGAATGCCAAAGCAAATGCCACAGCTCTATTTATTGTCCCAGCTTACGTAATGTGGAAAACATACTTGTAAACCATGTCAACAGTCTAACAAATGACACAACAAATGAATGAAAGGAAGTCTGAGGTATGCATGTAGCTAAATACAGTCTGTGTTCTGTGTGTGTGTGTGTGTGTGTGTGTGTGTGTGTGTGTGTGTGTGTGTGTGTGTGTGTGTGTGTGTGTGTGTGTGTGTGTGTGTGTGTGTGTGTGCGCGTGCGTGCTTGGGTGCGTGTGTTGTGAACGTGTGAATGTGTCTGTGTGAGTCAGATAAGGAGAGATTTTTAGGTAAGAGGGCGTTGGGTGTCATGGCAGCTGTTGTTGCTGTCATCAGAGAGATTAAGACTAACAAATGTAGGTGCTATCTATTATACTGAATGAATGCTGATATAGTATAAGCATAGTTGTCTACAGTGTTCTTAGAGCAACCACAAATCACAACAAGAAATTCCATGCATTCCCATTAGCATTAGAATGCAAGTGAATCGTTTATTTAGGATTGAGAGAAATTGATTCATATTCCACTAGATTAAAAATCTTTCTTTTTTTAATGACCTATTAGGAGGTTTAGTTGATGACCAATAGGTAAGGCTTCAAAAATCCTGATGCTTCTGTTTTAGAGAAAAACAGAACGTGTCCTTTTATGAAAAATCACATTTGGTCTAGTCAGTGTTGCCTACCTGTGATATGATGTATGCGGCTTGATTAATTACAGTACAAGGTATTAAATGTAATATTGATTAATCTTTAAATATTTATGGATTTTGTACGAACAGTATTTGGGAAATATACTTTGTCACCTTCTTGCTGAAAGTTTGATGAGAAGATCGATACAACTCTCATGTCTGTATGCAACTTCCCGGAGTCTTGTCTTGTTAATTAGTAAGCTTAAGGTGGTGCTAATAGGTGCATTTTGTTACCTTTGGACAGAGCCAAGGTTGCTCTTTCCCCCTCCTGCCAGTCCTTATGCTAAGCTAAGCAAACCAGCTGCTGGCAGTACAGACACGAGAGTGGTATACATCTTTTCTTCTAACTCAAACTGTTGCTTTAATTCTCACTAAATGAAGGGTAGTGATGAGTTTGATAGGCTTCTTAAAACCCTTAAACTGAACCTGAACCCTTTGTATTTTTGAATCAGCGCGTTCAGTGATGGTGCTGTACACTGTACTGTCTTTCCTCTACAACACTGAGTGACTGTTTCGAATCTGGGCTCTCAGGCAGATGGCCAAGTTTCCACCTCGCACAGAGCTGTCTGTTTGTTTCCTGCCGTTAGCGTTTTCTTCCTGAGGTCAGCAGGTTCCTGCCGCAGTCAACAGGCTGCACAGCACAGCTCACTGACTGCAGGACTCCCAAGTTCAATAGTTAATCAGTATTAGTCTGGTATGTGCCAAAACTATGAGGTGGCTGTGCCACAGAGAGCTAAGCCAAATGTTTAGATAACAGCTTCAAATAATACTAATACAATAAATAATACAATTGAAGCTGAATTTTAGCCAACTGTGACATGTGTGGAGTAGTGGAATTTTAACGTCCCAAAAAAAATGAGCCAGGCTAGTGGCGTGCCTCTAAGGATGGCAATGTCTGTCCAGCAGTCGTTTGTTCGGCCCACCACTTTGGAAATATCTTTTGTAATGACTTTGGTGATTTGCTGACCTTTCTAGCACCATCATCATCTTACAATTCTTTTTATGACCAAATACCTTCTAAATGAATGGCATTCCCATCAGCCTCAGCTGTACTTTGTTTTCAGTGCTAATTAGCAAATGTTAGCATGCAACGCGACTTAAGTTGTTGAACATTGTCAGTGGAGCATGTTAGCATGCTGACGTTAGCATTTAGAGCTGCTAGCATGGCTGTAAAATATTTTTATTAGCATGCTGCCTGCTGCTGCCAAAAGCTTCAGAGCAATACTGGTATCAGTATCAGTCCTAAAAAGCCTGCTTGCACTCTAACTTGGTACGTTGATATTATTATTTTTTCTTTATTAAAACTAACCAGCTGCAAGCGAAGATTTTCAAGGCTATTTCCTTTCAGCTAGTCTTTAGTCTATATGAAAGTTTAGTGTGGTTAAACTGCTGTGAAATTGTTAGCTAGGCCACTGACCTCCAGGATTGTCACTATCAAGATTTAGTGACTGACTGGTACATTGACCTATTGAACTGTGCCAATGAGTTACGTAACACCACCTCTGGGGAACAAGAGGAACGCCCTCAGGCTTCATTTTGTAGGAGCTTAGCATGTTAGCACAGTCAGCCAAGTCCGATTTAAAGGTCCTATGACATGCTGCTTTTTGGATGCTTTTATATAGGCCTTAGTGGTCCCCTAATACTGTATCTGAAGTCTCTTTCCCGAAATTCAGCCACTACGAGCCAGTCCCACAATGAGCTTTCCTTAGGACGTGCCATTTCTGTGTCTGTAGCTTTAAATGCTATTGAGGAGGAGAGAGGTGGCAAGGTGGAGGGTGGGGGTGTGGCCTTGACCAGCTTGCCATGGGCAAAGCAGAGAAAGGGGAGTTAACCTTTCCCCTTATGACGTCATAAAGGGAAGATTCCAGATTGGCCCATCTGAGCTTTCATTTTCTCAAAGGCAGAGCAGGATACCCAGGACTTGGGTTACACCTATCACCATTTCTAGCCACTGGGGGACCATAGGCAGGCTGGGGGAACTCATATTAATGTTAAAAAAAGAACTCATAAAGTGACATTGTCATGCCATGGGACCTTTAAACATTCAAGACAGCAGCTCTCTGTTATTTGGAGTTTTGAAATGTTGTTTCTCACGTAAACAACTCTTCTGGTAAAAATAGCACAACAGTACCCAAAAGTACATTTTATTATGAGACACAGATGTTACACTGACAACTACACTACCCGTACATTTTGCAACAAACTTGTGTTTAGAGATACTTCTAAACATTGCTGTACTACTTACAGTATGCTAAACACATGTTTGCAGTAGAGTGCACTGTAATCACTAATTTAAACATGTACACGAGTAGTTAACTAATTTAGCTCGCGTCTTGTTGCATTACAGTATTTGTTGTGCAGTGTTGAGGCAAAGCAATTGAAAGCCAGACATGTCAGGTCAAAATAAAAATAACTCAGTGACTTGGAGTCTGTTCCAAATATTGCATAATTGTTATGTGACTAGATAATGGAGCATTAAGGTTGTCATGATTTACATTGTTCTTGGAGTAAACTGTATAGATAATGTTTTTATTTTAGTCATTTTTTTATGACATACTGTAAATGGCAGCTAGTGTAAAACATTTAGGCTACTATTTAGCATGCACATCCCTTCCAACTTCCTCTCAGTGTAACATATGAACTTACCTTCATATCAACGTGCCTCCTACTCTTTAACCTTTCACCTACTTTAAAGGACAAATCCGGCGCAAAATGAACATAAATTATTATTAATAACACACCGAGTCGATCGTTCTCTGGGATATGTTTTCATGCTAATCGAATGTGACCAGTTTTACCGCAAACCGCTAATTAGCTTGTAACGCTAGTCAAAGTAAAAAGAAATCTCTATTTCTACACCACTAACAAGGCTCAACATAGCATCACACTTCCACGGCAGCATAATGAGGGTCCCTACATGTAAACTGAAGCATTGAGAACTTTGTAAGTGTACAGACAGTTTATTAAAAAGATAGTTTATAAAGACTGTAACGTTCATGTATACAGGCAGGTGCCATTTTGGGAGCAGTAGAATGACCTGTATACATGAATGGTACTGTCTTAATAAACTTTTTTTTTCAATAAACTGACTGCCCCGAAGACTAGTGTTATAAGCTAATTAGCGGTTTGCGATAAAACTGGTCACATTCGATTAGCATGAAAACAAATCCCAGAGAATGGTCGACTCAGTTCACGTGTTATTAACCCCTAGGTTCATTTTGCGCCTGATTTGTCCTTTAACCCACTTTAACATAAATGGTACTTCCCTTGTTTTTTGGCTGCCTTTGCCTCTTCCTCTCCGTAATTGCCTTACTTGTTTTAACCTTTGTCCTTTTCTCAACACTCATTTTCTCTCTCTCTCTCTCTCTCTCTCTCTCTCTCTCTCTCTCTCTCTCTCTCTCTCTCTCTCTCTCTCTGTTTAGCTAATGAAGCGTCGTGGCCTAGCATCAGTAAGAGTGTGTCAGATTGGAGGACCAACAGTCCAGAACAGGTAACGTACTGCTTCTACATTGGATATGGGGAGATAATAGTAAACATTATCATTAAATTAATCATTCTCACTTTTGTATTACCAAATAATATTATAGAGGCATTTAAATATTCCTTATTTTGCTAATAGCCTCCTTGAGGCCATTTGGAATTTGGAACTCACTCCCACAAGCCATCCGTGACACTGACTTTCTCCCCACATTCAAATCCCATCTAAATACCTCTTTGAACTTGCATACTCAGTTAAATTTGATAGTAGTTGTAATAGTCTGCTCCTCAGATCTCTGCAGGTAAATCCAGACAGCTAGCTAGACTATCTGTCCAATCTGAGTTTTCTGTTGCACGACTAAAACAATCTTTGAACGTACACGTTCCACCAAAACAAGTTCCTTCCTGAGGCTATTTTGTAGCGCCACCGTTGCTCCGTCCAGCGCTTAACTCCGCCCAAGGTGATTGTGATTGGTTTAAAGAAATGACAATAAACCAGAGCACGTTTTTCTCCCATCCTGGGAATGCTGTGTGGACTAGCCAGACCCTCCACCGCAGCGCTGTGGTGGAGGAAGGTCTGGCAATGCAAGACTAATTGCTTTGTAATTTTGTGTGGTCTTTGTTGTGCTTCTGTTTCTTTTACTATTTGTTCGTGTAAGGTGCCCTTGTGTATATTATTATTATTATTATTATTATTTTAGGTGCCCTCACTACCACATTGTAGACCAGTGCAGTAAAATGTGTCCTTCCAAAATACCAATGCAAAATAAGGTTATGCAATCAGGCTTTAGTTTTCTAAATCTTTTTCAAATTCTCTCCTTATTTCAATGTCTCTCCCCCCCACCAGCTTCCTTCTGGTTATGGTACCTACCCCAGTGCCACCCACCAGGCGGCAGGGCATCACAATGCTACCAGCTCCCTGCCCCGTTCTGCCCCTGGTACACTGGGCTGGCCCCGATCCACTGCTGCAAATGCCACCTCATCATCCTCTTTATCATCTTCCTCTTCACAACAAATACAGCAACGGATCTCCGTCCCTCCAAATTCAAGCCAAGGTAATTTAAATAGTAACTCATCAACACCATGCTGAACTTACTATCATTTTTAAGCACTGTTCTTCAATTGATGTCAGGTGGGTGTCTGACCTTCTGCGCATCATTCTGTCATAGAGATGTAAGCGTAGCATTTGGAAATTAAGTGTTAATTGTATATATATATATACTTTCTCTACTGTTAGGCTCCACCTCCCAGCCATCTCCCTTGTCACCACAAACAGAGCGAACAGATCCCCCTCCAGCAGTGGCTGTGCGTCCCTACGTTCCGGACCACCCTTCCAGGCCCCAGTCCCCCAGGAAGGGCCCCGCCACCATGAACAGCAGCTCCATCTACAGCATGTATCTCCAGCAGCCTCAGGCCAAAAACTATGGATCTCTTAGCAACAGGACTACTGTCAAAGCAGGTAATTAAACAGCAGATTTAAACATGTTTTTACAGATTGTGACACACATAAAGATAGTGTGTAATTAATGTTACAATGGAAAATCTATCTAAGCTCTGTCCCATTTCCTTTCTCTCCACAGTCTATGGTAAACCCATCCTCCCCACCTCCTCCACTTCTCCATCCCCTGTCCCTTTTCTCCAGGGAGGAGGAGGAGTAAGAGCAGGAGAAGATGTTACAGATAAAGAAGGAGGGAAAGGAGGAGGTGAGAGCAGTGATGGGCAAATCCTCCCACCTCCCACTGTTGACAACATCCCTCGTCCTCTTAGTCCCACTAAGCTCACCCCAGTCGGTAGGTGCCAGAGAATAAATCAAAGTCATCAGTGTGCTGCCATAATTTTGGCTCTATGTGATATCGGTAGTTTTTGCAGTGTAATTGAGTATAAATCTGTGACAAATCTCTAATAAGTTTTGATTCTCTCTGTGACACTACACTTGCTTTTACTTATTTATAGGGTTAATTTACTTTTGACCATTTCCTTAGAAAATAGTTTTTTATTTCTACTAAATTGAAACAAAAAGATATTCTGTGTCAAATAAGTGATGGTTTGAGATCTGGTGAGCAGAAGCAATTAATAACAAAATTTCAATAAATTTCAGCCCACTCCCAGCTACGTTACCAGAGTGATGCTGACCTGGAGGTTCTCCGCCGACGTCTCAGCAACGCACCACGGCCCCTGAAAAAACGGAGCTCAATTACAGAGCCTGAGGGCCCACAGGGGCCAAACATCCAAAAACTACTGTACCAGAGGTCTGCGCTATACTGTATACTGTACCCACCGTAAAAACAAATACATTTTCATGAAACAGAATTTGAAACAGAAATTAAATAACAATGAACGAAGGTTGCAGCAGCTTGGTTAAAGCTGATTTCTGTTGTGGTGTGCAGGTTCAACACGTTGGCAGGAGGCATGGAAGGAGGCTCAGGTAAAACACTGTGATATGATGATGTGGCCTCTCCTCAGGACAGTTTAGGTGGCATCAGTTGATCTACAAAGCATATTGAGCTTAAGGGTTTCCCTCTCAATTCCAGGCAATACTTTCTACCAGCCTGACTGCCTTTTGGGTGAAATGGACAACATCCATTCAGCAAATGGGAATGTAGAACCTGGTGACAAGCACGTCAGTATGGCAACCGTGGAAGGCGAAGTTCAAAACCTGAACTCGGGCTCCCGCCGATTGTCCCCTCCTTCTGGTGCCATAGAAACACCCAAAGAGACGACAGCAAAAGCAGAAACTACCAATAATGTGTCTCCACCGACCCGAACCAGCCCACCCCCTGCACCTGATAGGCCAGAGGACCAGAACAATAACAACCAGAGAGGATCTAGTCCTGCACACAATTCTGTAGGCCACGCCTCCCCTTCACCATCACCCCCTGCCCCCCCTTCACTGCCTAAGGTAGGCATATATTGTAATTATAAGTGGTATACAAATTAAAAGCTAAGGCTTCTGTTTCCTAAAATGGACACTAATAATACGTATAACCTATAACAGAGATCTTCAACAGATCAACTAGGGGGTCCTCAGAGTTAGTGCAAAAATTAAAATATGTCTGAAAATAAACATTAATATAAATGTAACATATTAATAGCAAAGATAAATTGGCCTATATGTGAAAACAACATGCAATTTACACATTGAAAAGATAAGCTTACTGTAGGTAAGGTAGCCATACAGTTAAAACATGTATAAATAATATATTAATATACATTCATTTTCATCCATCTGGCCCATGTTTAATATGCAACTCAATTGTATACAATATATTTAGTAGGGAGTCCCTATGAGAGTCCTGTCTGTTTTTCAGCTGAGGGGTCCTTGGCCTAAAAAATGTTGAAGACCCCTGACCTATAAATTGGATATCTTAGCGAGTATTCTGTTTTCTTTCTTGTTGTGCTTTGTAATATGTTACTGATAACCTAAACACAATAATTGTTCTCTGTGTAAGCTAATGTGCCAGGTTAAGCAGTAAGTACTTACTTAGCAACTCTTATCTTGCACCGTCAACCCTTTTCTGTTTCTCTGCGTGTGTGCTGCAGGTGAAGCGGACCAACCTGAAGAAGCCATCATCAGAGCGAACAGGCCACGGGCTGAGAGTGAAGTTTAACCCTCTAGCTCTGCTGCTGGACGCATCATTAGAGGGAGAGTTTGATCTGGTGCAGAGGATTATATATGAGGTAACACTAAATCATGTTGTTGTTGTTGAATTACATAATTCAAATTCCAAATGCCTATTAACAGAGCTAAAAATTCAAGCCACATTTATTTGTACAGCACAATATTACAGTGAGTCAAAGGGCTTTTCAAGCCTCCAAACCCATTTTATGCTTTGCGAGAAAGAGAGGGAAACCACCTAATAATCTAATAATCCTGTGGAAACACTTACTGTATGGAGAGGCAATTCAAAGAGAGATCCCCTCTCAGACATCTGGGACCCACTGCTTGCAACAAGGGGTTTAACACAAATGTAATAATTCGAAAGTCCAATACACCAGAAGAAAAGCCCAAAAACTCCATTATCAGTTTTTCATATCAATTCAGGTCCAAAGGGCAGGCTAGGTGGTGTAGGGGACAGGGGGAAGAGTCATCAGATAGGATCGCTCAGAAGATGCGAAGCATGGTGGACGAGGTCAGGGAAGGCAGCTTGACTGGTGGAGAACGGGGTAGCTTGAAGATGGTCGGGGGCCAGCTCTTTCAAATAACAATAATAAGACAATTTAAATGAAGGTTGAGTCAGCTGCTGTCCTAATCACTACTTTGGTTTGGGGATTTTCAGTGGTGTGGTGTGGTCTAAACCCTGACCGAATAGTATCAAAAAGATAATTCAGCAGTTGGTCAGCTGTGGGAGATAATTGGTCTGAAGCCACAGACTGTTTCTAGAATGAGTAAGTGTAATCTCACTAGATAATCTTTACATTTTGGGCTGTCTGTCAGGTAGAGCTAAATATCATATTGGTTCTAATACTTCCAATATGGTCACACTTCTAAAATGTTGTGCTTTTGATAGATTTCAGTGATTTTGATACATTTTCTTATGCAATAGAAGAATATTTCTACATGCCAACGATTACTGTGCACCCACACACAGATCGCCTCAACAGACGTGCTAATTTTGAAGCGTTTCAATACCCTTCACGACAGCACTTATTAAGTATAATATCTTTGATCCTCAGCAGATCGTCAGGGGAGAGGTAGTCTCAGTTGTCAGGTGTGCAAAGTTATTGTTGAGGACACACTCACACTCGGCATCGCAGAGTTGTTTTTTCAACAGCACAGAACAAAGCCTTATATCTTTAAAGGCAAATCCCCGTCTATCACTGACATCTTTCACTTGGACAAAAGTGCTTACTGACTCTGCAAGCGGCAAACTCGAGCTGATACTTTCAAGGAAACATGCAGATGCTTCACATCCAGAACAAGCTCAGTTTGACGTTATCATACCCCAAGGCAGTAAGACTCAACAACTTCCCAGCTGTTCAAAAAATTTTGCACTATTCACAGTTTTGCAGTGAATTCAGGTGCTTGGCACTTCTATAGTTCTCTCCACTGGGGTTAAAGTCAAGGGTTTCTTCCATTGTTACTGTGGATAGCTAGACTGGGTAAACCAGCCTGACCTGCCAGTGATTTGATTTTGCCCTGCAGCTCAGGCTGGAAACCTGTACGTTTATCTGTCCTGCGTCCGTTGCAAATTTGTGGGAACCAATCACAAACTGGCTTATCCACCTGGCGCGCTATTGGCGGGTTTGACACAATGACAATAGAGAAACGACCAAGCAGCTTTTTGTTTACATTCAACATGGCGGCCATCCAATTGCGTACAGAGTCATTTGAACTATGCCCGTTGATCACGCCTCTTGTGCAGTAGAAAATACAGAGCAGACTCCCCAGACTAATGTTCAATCTGAAAAGGTTGAGCTTGGTCTGGTGACTAGTGGATAGCCAATCATTCTATTAGTCTAATATCTCCATGCATATTTTCTCATCATCTCTGTCTTTAAGGTGGAAAATCCCAGTATGCCTAACGATGAAGGCATAACTCCTCTTCATAATGCGGTCTGCGCCGGTCATCACCATATTGTGAAGTTCCTGCTGGACTTTGGAGTCAACGTAAATGCAGCCGACAGTGACGGATGGTCAGTACCTTCAGCCAGTCATTCAATCATGTAATAGTCCAGACTAATAATAGAACAGTGGCTGCTGAAGGGCTAGAGGGGGTTTGGGTAATGAACACGCTCTGTGGCAGCGATACTGCAGCTCAGCTCAGAGGCAACAATGACAGAGATAATTGCATTTCTAAATTCATTTTTTGACCCAGCTGCCTTCGCAGTATTGAAGGAAGAGATTACCACGTGTAATGAGGATCTGCATTCAGAAGTTGAACTTGATTTAATTACCGATGCATTTGACTGAATTATTTTTTAGTTAACGTCAGCCGGTTTCATGATGACATTAATTGTGATTGATTGTTGATGTAAGTGCATACCTGGGACCTTTGTACTGTCTTGAATGAACCTTGTCTTGCAGGGGGATTTTTGAGTCTGTTTAAAGTCATATTTTAATGTTGTCCCTCCCAGGACTCCTCTGCACTGTGCAGCTTCATGTAACAGCGTCCACCTCTGTAAGATGCTGGTGGAGTCGGGGGCCGCCATTTTCGCCACAACAATTAGCGACGTGGAAACTGCGGCAGACAAATGTGAAGAAATGGAGGAGGGCTATACACAGTGTTCTCAGTTCCTCTATGGTAGGTATACAGACAGATGATCAGTCGACAACGGTAAACTTCACAGGGGAAGAGACATTTTAAAGGAACACGCCGACTTATTGGGACTTTAGCTTATTCACAGTATCCCCCAGAGTTAGATAAGTCCATACATACCCTTCTCATCTCTCAGATCCTGGAGGTAACTGGCTCCATTTAGCCTACTGCTCCCAATAAGTGACAAAATAACGCCAACATGTTCCTATTTACATGTTTTTTACATGATTTGTATAGTCACAGCGTGTACAAATAACAAGGTCACATGACACACAGCCGTCTTCTAACCGTATACATGCTGGGAACTATTCTCCACAGAAGGCGAACCACTGCTACTTGGGCGGAGTGATTAGCGCAACACCTGAAAAGCACCGTTGTTACTCTGCTCCTCACCACAGGGCTTCTCGTGTGCTGTCAGCATATCACTCCACCCAAGTAGCAGAAGTTGCAGTGCTTCGCCTTCTGAGAATATAGTTCCCAGTTTATATACAGTTAGAAGATGGCTGTGTCTTATGTGACCTTGTTATTTGTACACGCTGTGACTATACAAATCACAACATGTAAATAGGAACATGTTGGCGTTATTTTGTCACTTGTTCGGAGCAGTAGGCTAGTTGGAGCCGGTTACCTCCAGGATGTCATGTGACAATTGAAAGCAACATAATTGAAATGGTTTATTTTTTATGTTTAACACTGAATACTCTGCATCTCTCCCAGGTGTCCAAGAAAAGTTGGGTGTGATGAACAAAGGCTTGGTCTACACTCTCTGGGACTACACGGCCCAGCAAGCCGATGAGCTGTCCTTCAGCGAGGGCGACGCCCTCACCGTGCTGCGTCGGCGTGACGACACTGAGACAGAGTGGTGGTGGGCACGGCTTAACGACCGTGAGGGATATATACCCAGAAACCTACTGGGGGTGAGAGAACACTAAGACTTAACAACAGACACCTTTTCATAGATGTGTGCACACATAGAGCGTTGTCTACTTTAATGGCCGACACAAAAATTGGACAAAAGACAAGAGTTTTGGAGAGATCCAAAGCTTGATAGACCTGTCGTCTCTAGTTACGGTCGCTAAGCAATGATTGGACAATCGCTGTTTGAGGGAGGGGTTTTAGCAAACAGTCAATTACCACCAGCTACTGTCGTGGAAATATTTCCTAATCTCACGGGATAAGTAAATAAAAGGTTAAAGTGAAACAAATGAAGACTATTGAGCAGAAACCAAAGTCTGGTTGTTGAGTATTTATTCTCATTTGTAAATGGAGAACACAGTTTCACGAACGCATGCAGCAGAATATAAAAGTGTCTTCTCCTGAACCCTAGAATACAGTACATCTTACAGTGATAAAGCAGTCAGGTACAGCCCTCCCACTAATATATTTAGCATAGACTCATTTAACCAAACACCTTGAATAGAAGAACAAACCTTGCTTATTACCCTTGCCTTTTGGCCCAGTTCTAATACAAGACACAACAACTGATAATCTTGGCTGTCGGAGAAACAAAAATGTGTCTTAGAGAATAGTTCAGAATGTTTATGGCGCTGCTCATCTCCTTATCTGCTAAGTGCTAAACAGAAGGCTAAAATAAAGTCCCAAAAGGAGGCACCTTCGTGTCTCTTCAAGGCTTTACGACTGTAGCTGTTCCATCTAAAGAAATATTGTAAGTTAACACATAAATGTAGAAGAATATTATTAAAGAATATGTTTAGCAGTAATTTTGCCATTACATTACAGCAAAACAGAAAAAACAAGTATGCAATATATATGGTAATCCCCTCTTTAATTATGTCACAATAAAGTTAGAAAAATAAGTTATTCTAGCAAATAAATCCCAAAAATTTAGTCTGTCGACATATCTGGAGTAAATGCGGTGGACAGATCAAACTGGGGCCCAGGAATGAATCAATAGATTTTGTCTCTGAATGGTTACTGTTTTCTACCCATAGCTATGAAACTATTAGCTACTGTAGTGGCGATTTGTCCTCAGATTGAACAAAACAAACTAAAAGCTCTAAGTCAAACAGCCACTGAGGCACTGAAGGAGTATTGTACCAGTATTTCAGTTCAGTTTCAGTTTCATTCAGTGAATTAAGTTCTTACGTGGCAGATGTATCCCCACACGGTGTGCCTTCATGATGTTCAGGCACCTAGAGAGCAACGTTAACATGATGTAATGACCCTGCCCTCTCTCTCTCTCTCGCTCTCTCTCTCTCTGTCTCTCTTGCTCTCTCTCTCCAGCTGTATCCAAGAATCAAACCCAGACAACGCTCACTGGCATAAAGCCCAGATCAGGAGCCACGTGCACGCTCGTAGAGGGCGCATGCACACCGAGAAGAAGAGGCAACAGCAGCATGTGGGCGGAAGCAATAGCCGAGAAAGAAACAAACAAATGATGGCAGTAGTCAGGAGGCAGAAAGAAGGAAACGAAGATGGAGCTCGCAACTCTCGCAACTACTCGCAAACCCCCCGTTTGTTTGGATGTGATGCTGGAACCACAGAGCCACTTTATGGTAGAATCTTTCTATATTTTCACTGAGTTGCTGCAATTAAAAAAAACATTGACTGAATCTTATTTTGAGCAACAGTAGCTTGGCAACTTCACACCAGTTCAGCTGCATGAGAGAAGCTGAACAGAAACAAAAATAGAAATGGAATTTGGATGCAGTGTTGAGTTCTTTCAGCTCAGAACATGAAAACATGGGCTTGGATTGATACTGCTCTATCTGACATTCATCCAAATAATCTTGATCTTTGAATGCCACTTTATTTTTGTATGGTGTTAATTTAAGAAAGAAAGAAAAAAAAAAAGAAAAACACCCAGATGGTCAACTGCATAGCAATGAACGTGGTGTGTTGTCTGAATACACTTTCACACTGTGTGATGAGAAGATTTAAATGCAGTGAATTACAGGCTAGATCAGGTAAAAGTATGTGAGATGTGAAGTTGGAGAGAGGGAAGTGAGAGGAGAGAACATATAGTGTACCTATGAGTGTGTGTTAAAAGAGAGACAGGTATTGTCAAGTTTTAGATGGAGCAGCTATTAGCAGTGTTAGTCAGGAATAATGTTGGAAGTGCAACCACAAGACTAAAGAAACAGAATCCAGCAAGCTTTTGATGCATGGTGGCTGTGGTCCACATCAACACACATGCGCAACAGATGTTGAAAATATAATATTATGGCATGGTAAAAAAAGAAAAAAAAACTCATATCAGAAGAATATTTTGATTCTGATTTCACAAAATGATAAAAGAAGCATCTGTGAATAATTACGGATGTCTCAGCCTTTTACTATTCTGTATTTATGTTGACTCAGCACTGGTGCATGCTGTCATATCAACATCTGTTCAACTGCAAAATGGTTGCTGCTGGTAAGAGAGGAGAACAGAAGGAAAACAAGAAGGTGAGAAACGTGTTTGTAAAAAATACAAATTATTTTGTGAAACCAAAGCAGCTACAACATAGAAGGATGAAGCAGGAGGAGGAGGAGGAGGAGGAGGAGGAGGAGGAGGAGGAGGAGGAGGAGGAGGAGGAGGAGGAATTAAAGTGACAACATTTTCCACATTTGGAATAAAACTTCTGCCACCCATTAACACGTAGTCCAGACTAGGGCCTGACACATATTGGTCCTCATACTGGGGCAATACTGATACCAGGCTCTGACACTAACAATATGATAAAGCAGTGTTTCCCATCTACCAGAAGCTCAGTGGCACATTTTTAGGAAACTTGAGTTTAGAAGGTCGAAAATATAATTGTATACATATTCCATGGGCTAACTGCTTGAGTGTTAAAATGGGGCTAAATTAGCTAATGGGGAATGGAAAAGTTTTTTTTCTTCATATTTACATATTTCACTAGTTGTATGAAATGTAACCCCCCCCCCTGATTTATTGTTTTATTTAAACAATTGTTTTTCTATTGTTCTTATTATTATTATTATTATTATTGATATTATTATTAGACACACTGCTCTTGTTTCTGTATCTGTCAGTGCTGGCGCAACTCACTGCTGCCACCCAGTGTACAGAAAGGTTTCTGACACAATAAAGCGTCATTTCCTCGAACATGCTGTGTAAAATATGAGGCAATAAGTTGAGTGATGTTTGATGTTTGATGTGAGAATGGCACATTGGTGTGAGGAGTGCGAACCATTACTCTGTGTATATGCAACCTGTAACTACACAGCTTATGTACAATGATAATAAAGAAGTTATAATCCCTAAAGAGAACAAGTGCTGACTCACTCACTCAGGATTGTGTGTGTGCGTGTGTGCGTGCGTGCATGTGCGTTTGTGTGTGTGTGTGTGTGTGTGTGTGTGTGTGTGTGTGTGTGTGTGTGTGTGTGTGATAAAACATAAAAACGAAAACAAACATACAAAAAAATCAACATAGGCCGCCTCTTGCTCTGACACGATCACACACACACACACACACACACACACACACACACACACACACACACACACACACACACACACACACACACACACACACACACACATTCAATCCTTGTTAATAAACTGTGGACTTTAGAGGGGAAGTTCACAGGTTCAACAAAAAGTGATAGGGAAGGACCAGACAACAACAGACAAGTTTGTGGAGCAACAAATTACAGGTCTGGAAGTCTAGCTGTGATCTACCCTGGCCATCACCAAGGTGACAAACAAGGGTTTATATGTGTGTGTGTAAGGGTTTCTGCTTATTTTCTCCTCCTGTTTTCTTTTTTTTATACATTTTATTTAAATTGTCGAACAGTCAATATTGTATTATACTGATTGTTTACTAAAGATTGTCTTATATAGGAGGCAAGAAAAAATATATAGTATTTGATGATCTTAAGACAAAACTTAAAATCAGGAGTAAGGTTACTGTAGGCTACGTGTTTATGTTAGTAATTATGGCAAACTACAGGTCAAAATGTACTTTTAAAGAATACTGTGTACACTATATACAGTATGATGTAAAAATATTGCAGATTACTGTTATTGTTGTTTGCTTTATTACTATAATTACTGAAAAAGTGAGTCAAGTGCATAAAGTGGCACGTTTATTTTGAAGTAGCAACCGGAAGTGGTAGAGTTTTGCTGGTTTGACCATAGACAGTTAAAGAAATGTTTGGCAGGCACTCTTCTGCAACGTGCTAGCTACTTTATGTAGCATAATGTATCGTGCACTGAAAGTATGATACACTTTGCATAGAATCAAACACAAGGTCAGAGGTTCGTTCAACCAGACGTTTTATCCAAACGTAAGTCAACATTTAATATCTTAAAATACGCTGTTATCTAAAGACGTGGCTACAGTACTAGTTAGTAACGTCACGTCATTCAATTGGTTTACATTACGTTACCTTTCTGCACTGTAGGTCCATCTATATTGTCTATTAGGGCCATGGATGTATTAAGAGTAGGGCACGTAACTTTTTGTATTCGTAAGGATTTCCTGCGTCACACAGTGATTCGTGTTCAACCAGCTAACGTTGGCTTTCTCTTAATACACCCATGGGTCAGCCCAATGGTCCCACATTTCTAATACATTTTTTCACTGAAAATTAGGCCCTATGTTCCCACAGCACTATGGTTCCACATTTCTAAGATTTTTCTTAAAATTAGGCCCTATGTTAGGGTTAGGGTTACATTCCATCTGTAGTCCATTGCTACTGGATAATAGGTTGGGTGTAATTGGCTACCAAATTGGGAGAAGATCAAATCTGATACAAATTTATGAAAAAGGAAATGTGGGAACATAGGGCCTAATTTTGAAAAAAATCTTAGAAATGTGGGAACATAGGCATGCTCTCTCAGGACAAAGTCTCTGTGGAGGAAACTCGCTTAAAGATCGAGACACAAAATGTGCTACGTAAAACGTACATTTTTAAACTTAATAGATGAATTACCTCTTAACACAATAAATAGCTAAATAAATAAATAAATGAATGAAAATACAAAATATACGTAATGGTATCAAACCGTGTAAATGGTTTGGGTTGTGTGAGATATGTCTGCTGGCAATCTAATATCAAGGTGGAATGAAAAGAAATGCGTTTTTCTATAAACAATGCCCCAGTTACTCTTATTATTCCCAATGTTTACTTTGAACAGTTAACTGGAGCTATTTTATACAGAAATTGTCAAGCTGCACATAATGGTGGGACTTTTGTTGTTTTTGGTATTTAATCAGAAAATATTGTTCTGTATGAACAACAACAAACAGTGTTGCTCATCTCTGCTTAACTTTAGCTTTCTTTAATTATGTGTCGCTACTGCTTCATTAATCTACAAAAATGTGTAAAACTAAAAACTAAAAATCTATATAAAAAAAAATCTTAAATCAAGTTCCACTCAGTAGATTTTTTTTCTGGAGCTTTCGACCGCATTTCACAGTCCTCATCAGTGGATGGTGTTTGCTCAGTCATCATCACACTCAAATTTGTGCTCGTCTTTACCCATTGTTTGGCATTGTAGTAAAATTAGGTGCACCATGGCGAACCATTTCCACCTGAACACACCGCTGCTGGAGAGCGTCAGCATGTCCAAACTCGTGGGAACCGCTGTGTATCTGAAGATGGAGAATTCACAGCCCTCCGGCTCCTTCAAGATCCGTGGCATCGGACACCTCTGCCAGCAGGTCAGAGCCCTCCAACTTCACCTCCGTCATATCACACACTGACTATCTGATGTGTCATTTGAATTAAAGGCCAATGTTGACTGATTGTGGTGTAGATCTCAGCTAAGCATACAACATTTGTTTGTTAAAAAACCCACTAACTTGCCCTTTTACATTTCATTTCTCCCTTCTGCAGATGGTCAGACAGTCCAAAGGGGTTGTCTGCTCTTCAGGTGACATTTCTGCTGTGACACAGCATACTAGTAAGCACAATACATTAACAATTTGGTGACTGTAACATAACAGACAGGCATTTTTTATAGGTGGTAATGCAGGCATGGCTGCGGCCTACGTAGCCAGAAAAATGGGTGTACCAGCCACAATCGTAGTTCCCTCCTCGTCTCCTCGGCTGGTCGTTCAGAGACTCCAGGATCAGGGTGCTACTGTCAAGATTACAGGCAAGGTAAAGTATAATATTAAATATATGCAAGCGATCTTTGTGGCAAAGACATTGGCAGTGGTGGAAGAAGTATTCAGGTCCTTTACTTACTGTAAGTAAAATTATTAATATCACACTGTAAAAATACTCTGTTACAAGTAAAAGTCCTGCATTGAAAATGTTACTTAAGTAAAAGTATGTAAGTATTATTAGGAAAATGTACTTTTAGTATTAAAAGTAAAAGTACTCAATGCCGAAAAATCCTCACATTTTTAAACTGTTCTGTGTTTAATCGGCTAATCATTTTAGCTGGACATGTAGGCCGTTATATTGTTGGGTAGTTTATTTTACATTAAAGCATCAGGTTTTATAAACTACATGTGTTTTGTGTGCAAAATCTTAAATTGTAAAGTAACTAATAACTAAAGCTGTCAGATGAATGTAGCGGAGTAAAAAGTACAATATTTCTCTCTTATTTCTACAGGCAAGTCATTAAGAACAGGTTCTTATTTACAATGGCGGCCTGGCAAGGGGCATAGCCACTTAGGGAAGGAGGGCTATATAATAAATACATTAGAAATACATACAGTTTAGAAATTACAAAAAAACAATACAATGTAGTGGAGTAGAAGTAGAAAGTGGCATGAAAAGAAAAGACTTAAGTAAAGTACAAGTACCTCAAATTTGTACTTAACGGTGCTCTAAGCGATGTTGGGTGACGTCACTTCTTGTTGACGTTCTAAGTATTGTCAAACAAAACGGAGGCTAGCTCGCCTCTCCCTCCTCCTCATCCCGTCCGTCCCCCTCCCTTCCGCACACTAACCCCCCAACCCCCAAATCCTTCTTGTCGGTTATTGGCTGGAACACTGTTTATGTTTGGTGGTGCAGGTTGGCGCAGTTTGTTTTTGTTGGTGTTTGTGGAGCCTGGGCTGTCTACAGAGACCATTGTGTGTTCAGGGGACAGGCAGCTCGCGGATAGTGAGGAGATGTTTGCTGTATGTGACAAAAAATGTTGCAGCCTAAAAAACGTGTGACATCACTTAGAGCATTTTGTTACATTCCACCCCTGGACATTGTTTTTGGTCTGATCATGGTTGTTTAAACAGGAAATTGGCAATTGTGTTTACTCTATATAGAATAAAAACAAACACTTAGAAGAAGTAAGTAAACTCTTCTTCTTAGGTTTGGGATGATGCCAATGCAGAGGCTCTCAGACTGGCAGAGACTGAAGGACTTACCTATGTTCCTCCATTCGATCACCCCCTGCTCTGGTAGAAACTCAAAGTTTCCTGCAACACAGTGTTAATGAATGAACTATAAAACTCTGCAATGACTTATTGCATTAATTACAGCCAAAACTTTCCCCTGCTCACACCACACACCCAGGCAGGGCCACGGCAGTATGATCACAGAGGTTGCAGCCTCTCTGGGCCCCGGTGTGAAGCCTGGAGCTGTGCTGCTGTCTGTGGGCGGAGGAGGGCTCCTGTGTGGTGTCATCCAGGGCCTGAAGGATGTCGGCTGGACAGATGTACCCATCGTTGCAATGGAGACAGTGGGGGCCGACTGTTTTAACGCTGCGGTTAAGGCGGGGAGGTTGGTCACCCTGGATGACATCACCAGGTTAGAGGTTTAAGGGAGTTCAAATCTTTTCTGCAGTTAAGTTTTTTTGGAATGCAACCAAACTAACTTCATCCTCATCTGTCTTTCCACAGCGAGGCAAAATGTCTCGGAGCAAAGACAGTTTGCAAGAAAGCTTTTGAATACAGCCAATGCAACGAGCTTACAATCATTTCTGAACTTGTGACCGACCAGCAGGCTCTGCGTGCTGTCGAGACATTCCTGGGTTAGTGTGTGCGTTTGCTTGAACGTGCATTTTAATGTTCTTTTGGCTGGTAATGACTTGTGAACAGCCCAAATATCTAAGAAAATAAACAATCCTTAACTTGTGATTTGAATTGGTAACATAAGCCTCTACAATGAACTTGGCTTCATGTTGGCTTTGCCTTCATTTCACTTAGTGTGTGTGTGTGTGTGTGTGTGTGTGTGTGTGTGTGTGTGTGTGTGTGTGTGTGTGTGTGTGTGTGTGTGTGTGTGTGTGTGTGTGTGAGATCTTGTAGATGAGGAGCGTGTGTTGGTGGAGATGGCGTGCGGAGCAGCACTAGCAGCTGTCTACAGTGGACTTATACGCAGATTGCAGGATGAAGGTAACTGCTCGTCTTTTATTTACATTTTTTTTATTGCTCTTGTCTTTTATTTATAATTCATTTTGTCATGCTTTATTGTTTTGGCTTGGCTTTCTGTTGTGATATTGTCTTCTGAGTATACTGGTTTCGCTTTTTCTGTCAGTGCACTTCGTACATTGTTTTACTACCATGCTTCTGGTGTGTGTGTGTGTGTGTGTGTGTGTGTGTGTGTGTGTGTGCTAAATCTCCTTGTCAGTTCCTCTCTAGTTACAACTCTTCTGGTTGTTGATACAAGAGCGAAACTGTGTTTGAGACAGGAATTTAGATACATCCCAACGTTTTAGCCGAGTTATCTGGTTGACAATTCATTGCAAACACATTTTAATGGTCTTTATTTTCTCGTGGTTCTTTTTCTTATGCATGCATACATCATAGGACCTTTTCAGACTACAGTTATGTTGGTAGAATATGTTTAACAACAATAATTATTATCAGGGTCCAAAATTTACTTTTTTGTCCACCAGCCAAATGACTAGTGACTGTTCAAACCTTACCAGCCACTTAAAAGATCACCGTTGTTTTTTGGCTGGTGAGTGAAGCAAATCTACCAGCCACTTGCATATATTTTACCAGAATTTGGCTAGTAGATGGTGCTAATTTTGGTCCCTGATTATTATGATGAAATGTTATCTATATAGGGATTCCTTTCTAATGAGGGGAAACCTCTGGAAAAGATAATCAGTTTTGTTGCACTACTTTTTTTTTTTTAGGTCTGCTGCCGACTCTCTTGGGCCCCCTGCTGGTGATCGTGTGCGGTGGCAGCAGCGTCGACATGGAGCAACTGACCAACCTCAAACACAAACTGCAGACTTAAAGTACTGTATGTATGCAAACGTGTGTGTATGGGCAACCTGTTCTCACTCCTAACTCAACTTCAAATACAGCAGCTTTTTCAGTGGCCCTCAGCATCTGATACTGATGCACAAGGCACCCGTGGAGTCTGTATGAGACAGTCTTGCAACTGCTTGGCCGCGGCGCTGTGACATGACGTAGTATTAAGAGCGGCGAAGTCCGCGTAGGGAGGAGGTCGGGATGGATGGATGTGGCAAAGAAACACAGGACCTTCACCCAGAAGACCGCTGTTCGTTTCCCATGTAAATCCAAAAGTTAACATTAACTGTGGCCGGGTTAGCTCGGTTGGTAGAGCAGGAGCACATATATAGAGGTTTACTCCTTGACGCAGCAGCCGCGAGTTAGACTCCGACCTGCTGCCCTTTGCTGCATGTCATTCCCCTTCTCTCCCCTTTCATGTCTTCATCTGTCCTGTGGAATTAAATGCCCCCAAAAAATAATCTTAAAAGTTAACATTAACTTATTTGAACTAACATCACATTAGTGCCGCCCCCTCTTAGTCGATTAGTCGACTAATCGGTCATTTTGGTCTTAGTCGACTAAGATTTCTTTAGTCGATAAGTCATTTTTTATGCTTATTCATGCTTAATTACTCATTTCCAAGCAACTTATGAGAACATTTCTGGTGAACACAAGATTTAAAGTGGTGCTTTTGCAGGATTAATTTCGGAGAAACTCAGTTTTACAGATGGTTAATTAACTACATCTATATTGCGCTTTTCTAGTCTTAACCACCTCTCAAAGAGCACAGCTCTGTCGATTAAATCAACTAATCGATTAGTCGACAAAATCATATAAGTGTTAGTCGACTAAGAATTTCTTTAGTCGAGGACGGCCCTACATCACATACCTACGTAAGTTAGGTTACGTAGGTAACATACTTACGCGCCAAACACACTTTTAAGTCAAACCACAGTCTTTTACTAAACCTAATAGTATTGTTGCCTAAAGGCCACTTTATGCATCTGCATTAAATCGATGCTGTGGGTACGTGCGTAGGTACGTGGAGATACCGACCCTACGCCGTAGCCTGACGTGCACCTCTCAAAAAATGTAACTGCACATCACAGCTTGGTAGTGTTGGATTTCCCCTGACTCATTTCCTGGTTCTCCTTCTCCATAAACAACATGAAATCAAGGAGAGGGTTAACTTTTCCTGCTACAGATTTCCGACCGTGGTCAGAAAGCACAGGGGAGATGCACAGACGGGGGGGGCACTTTGTTTCTATCACTCTGCCTCTATAGTCGCTCTGAAGCTACTCACCGTCACTCTCTCACTTGCTCTACCACACACTCCCCACGTATATACACGCATGCCGGCCCTGCTATTCTCTTAAAGAGATCCACACACACACACCAATGCACAAGTATAAACTTCAGGCATATTACGAAGGCTACGGCGAAAGCTCTGCGTGGAGCCTCCGCAGGACCATAAATGAGACCTAAGCCTAACTAACACTGCCTTGCATGTTGAAAAATGATGCCAAAGTGGTTTCCAGAGCGTTCAAAAAGGTGACGCCTAGGGCTCCTGACTAAGCGGCCGTATTATTATATTAACAACCTGAGTTGGGAGTGAGAATTAGGGGTGAGCAAAAAAAATTGATAAATTTAAAGTCGCGATTCAAGCTCTATCGATTCAAAATCGATTCATAGAATTCCAAAAATCAATTCATATTTTTTTTTTATTGTATGTCTACTGCAATCACATGATAGATACTTTATTGATCCCCAAGGGGGAATCAAGGTCCCAGTAGCTTAAAGACATCACACACAACATACACATAGTACATCATAACAGGATGTTAAAATAACAAATGACAAACAAATCCACATGAATAATATGGACACTAAAAGATACTAAATAAAAAAAATCCACATGGAAGTACTAATCGTTTTTTGAATCGAAAATCGATTTTGAATCGAATCGTGGCATTTTCTGAATCGTGCACCCCTAGTGAGAGTGAGAGTGTGTGTGTGTGTGTGTGTGTGGGTATAGAGCAATACATGTTAGTCTATTTGCTTGGCCAATGTTGGGCTACAACAGCTAAAAGAACTGGATGGATGAATGAATAAAAAAGAAGTACAGAAATGTATCATCTAATTTAGAAGCACATCTGTGGTTTGCAAAATTGGTAATTAAGAAAATTAGTGGTTCTTCTTATATTGCAGTGTACTTTTTAAGTCACATACAATATCAAAATGCAATGAAGTTTCTTAGAAAATCCACATTTTTATAAATAATTGAGTGAGTCATTACATGTGAATTGGTTTTATTTATGCTCACTGAACTGTCAGAATTCAATTACTAGGTTTTACCACATGGTGGTGTCAGTTCACTATGCTATACACTGGCCAGCCACAGAGTGATACAGAAAACCTGATGATGATTCTGGATCAAACAGATATTTGTTGATGTGATTTAATCATAAATGCATTGTACTTCAGCGCCGACAGTCTGAGGCATTACTACATATTACCCTTCACTGAAATATTAGTCCATTTGAGTCTTCCCTTGGTCCTTTTGTGGATACAGTAGATGTGCAGCCTTGGACTGTTCTTGTCATTTTCACCCACACATTAAATTTAGTAGTTCAGTCAATTTGTGTTATGTGTAGGACGTTATTACTATGGAAACGGCTCCTCACTTTTCAGCCTGCGTCAGAGAAATCAGTGGAAAGTGTTGCATTTAACAACCTGTTGATAGTCTTTGTTTTTTTTAACTCTCAGACAGTTGCATAAGATATCAGGTTCACAAAGAGCACTAGCAGAACACTGACTTCATTCTAACATTGTAATCCATTTGATGACACTAAAGACTGATTTGTTAATAATACATTTGAATAAAGATAATTAATGTAAACACTGTCACTGGTATACTCATCATTTTGAATGCTTAACTCAAGGTCCACTTCATCATATCCATGTCAATCATATGAGGACTTCATCTGTATACTCATTCAGTAAAAACATGATAGATTGTATTTGCATTTTTAGTTATATGATATAAAAAAAAAAGTTAAGCCAACATTTTTTTTTCTGGCTTAAAGGTGATTTAATCAGAAAAGGGGAATATAAGGCAGATTGGTTTGAGTTACCTTGACACTAAGATGGATGGATGGATGGATGCCCAAGGGGAAATTCAAGGTCCCAGTAGCTTACAGATATCACACACAACATACACATACATCATAACAGGATGTTAAAATAACAAATCCACATGAATAATATGGACAATAAAAGAAAATCCACATGAATATCCTAAGGGATGTATAAGCATGAGACGCGTGCAGTGACAGGGCAGGTAAGGTGCTCTATGGTAAGGATATAATGCCAAATACAACTAAACAAAAGCTCAACTTTCTGCATCACTTTTACTTTTTATTGGTTACTGAATGATGCTTAGGGATAACAGCCACAGTTGAATTACTGGTGTTGTTTTCCCGAGATTTTTCCAAGATGGACATCTTCTAATTCTGTAGGATACAACACTGTGCTAATGAGGGCAGAAATACAAAATGCTGACCTCCAGTGTTTCTGTTGAATCAACCATCGTGCACTGGAGTTGTTTGCCTTGAAGAATAGTACTGTACAGTTGGTAGTATTCTTCAACCCCCTCCCCCTTTAAAATATTAAAGAGCTTAAAATCAATTATCACTCACTAGGTCGCCATATCAAATCCATGCCAATAACATAGAGGACATACAGAGAAATTGCACAAAAAGGAAGGTGTCCTTAAAGCTTTGTTCATCCTGTTCGTAACAGTCCAGAGTACATTATGGCCTTCATTTGACATTTACAACATTTTAAATGCATTAATTATATACTAAGGTGCTTGTTGCTATAAACAGCATTGCTTGGCATTTAATGCAAAACAGGTGATGTAAGTCAGTCAATTTCACTTGTGAAACACCTTTCAGTCACAATGTGTGGCTCCTCTGAATAACCAATTTTCCCAGCAGCAGTAGGCTGATTGAATTGTGTAATTCCCAGGAGGACCATTGGTGTTCACGCCACAAGGTCATACATGGAGTGAACATGATTGTAATGTAAATGCTACTTTCTCATGTCCGACTGTGACAGAACTGCCTCACGGCCCATTCAGGAGAACACTGAGATGAAAGGATTAAAGGCGAAATAGGTGTTGATGTAATGGACGCAATTGGAGGTATTTACATTATTAGAAACTAACTTTTCTAACAATGCAGGATTAAATAATAGTTCAATTATTTATGTCCTCCCCTGATTTAAATGATCTACCTGTTTAGATAAATCTACCTGACCCACAGCTGTGCTCCCTCCCCTGGTGAGAGATATTTTGGTAGCCTGCAGACAGAGAAGCTAAAGGATGCGCCAGCCTCTTTCTATGACAACAGGAAGGAGCTGCTTTGATGAGCCCAGCAGAGGGCATTTGAGCCGAGCTGCAGCTAAAAATAGGACCAAGTAAACAAGAATGAATGAAGAAGAGGTAGAGCTGGAAACATGCACATCAACGCACACGGACATGTACGTGCACATAATTGTGTCCGTGTTTTACAATTTTCAACCAGCAGACTCTTTTCCTAACACACTGTATTCCAAATGTGCTGTTTGCATTTTTTGGTTTTTGCCTTAAAAGTGACTGTTAAAAAATCCCTAATTGGATATAACATCTTCAATTTAGGAGAGCCAACCTATTCCATCCTGGGCACATCTGGATAAGAGAGAGTCACTATTAATATTTTTAAAAACCTGTTTCCAAATACATCTGGACAAACTACCCACTGGCCTTGCACATCATAAAGGAATATTGTATTTATTTAGTTGATTTTTGGACACTTGACATTGTATTTGTTTCCAGTTAGTGTATATGTGCTCACTTAATATCTTTGGGTTACTGTAATAACTTTTTGTTATCTCAATCGGCAACTCATGATGCTTTAGAGAGCTGGTTCCTAGCCTGGGGGTCAGGACCCTTACAAGGGGTTGCGAGCTTTTTCAGATAATGTAATCAATGTGTGTCAGTGTATCACAAAGTACACAATCTTTAAAAGCCTGCTACTATAATACTGTAGCTCTGTTAGACTGGAAAATGAGGATTCTAAAATCAGAGACCCAATAGAGTGAGGGTACAGAGAAAGGGTGTTACAAATGCCTCGATTGGGTAACATTTGCCCATGTTTTTGACAGAGAATCCCAAGGTAGAGCTCAGCAGCTGCTTTATGTATCCATGGCAACCTGATGACGGCATGGTAGTGTAAATTGAACCTCAAAACTTAATGGGCTTTACAGTTCTATTGCAAAAACAGGCTTATAGAAACAATACAATGTAACGGCTGCATGTTTTCAGAGGGCAAAAAGAATGTACAGAAATACTTTAACATTTACATTTTAGGCATTCAGTTGAGTAATGTTTTTGTCTGACTTACAGAGATAGCAATTTGATTTAATAGAAATGAATGAAGGTTTAATGAACCTCAACAGGACATGGGGTAACTGCAGCAAAACAGAGAGCAATTTAGATAAGATTAGAATAAATACAGGGTACTGAAGGCAATAAAGTAATTATAGGACAACACATGCAGGTTATAAATTGTGTTTGTGTTGTATCATTAATGCAAAAGACAGGTTTAGGCAGGGCAAAGGTAAAAACCATTACACAGAGGCTGCACTAACCGTTTTTTTCAAGTAGGAGTAACATTGGGCTGTGCAGCTTGTTCGATTAGATAGGCTACAATAGAAAGCAAGTAATATTTTAATATTCTCCAACTTTTTTTTTTTTTTTTTTTACTGTATCTACATCTCAGGTGGAAGCACAGCTGCTATGGAAAACAACACAGAATATTGAACAGATATTAGTCCTGATGCCTGCTTTATGAATATTTTATTCCAGTGCTGTATTTAATACCTGACTTTTAATATTCAAATCACCAGTGCATGCTTCATTCCTAGATATCATCATATTGATCAGAACATTTCAGGAGTTACATTTTAAGGATGTGTTGCAATTTATGTTGTTGTTGTACTTCTCTTAGTGACTTCCTGTGACTCCCAGAATGCTTTTCAGCAACTCCCAGAAAAGGTCTGTGATGATGGATGTCTTCCTGTATGAGCCCTGCTTGTTTCTTTTTTTCCGGCCATCAGCAACCAGTGGATGATTAACAACTCAGGTGGTGGGTGAACCAGCAGCACTGAGTCACAAAAGCAGGGCTGAGAACCACTGCAATTGCCCTCAAGTACAAAGGCTATAGACAAAATATACTAAATTAAGATCCAGTAGTTGGTGTTTTGAGCATTAAGTTGCTTTTAAGGATATTTTCTTGAAGCTCAAAACAAGTAACCTTAGTAGCCTATATAGTATGTATATCACAAAAGTCGATTTTGGTAAAATAAGGCGCATTATTAAGCTATATTTGCATCTAATAAGCATATTACTTATTAGCATCTAAAGCCTTCCTAAATTATGTTTTCTGTAGGCTATTTAGCCACATCTAGATAGCATCATTAGTACGTTGTATTAGCTAAGTTAATTGTATTAGCATTTAATGCAGCTTAAATATGTATCTTAGCTGAGCTAAATTAACCTCAGGGTTAGCTAAACTAACATTATTAAGCTCCAGATAAAGGATACTAATAACACGGATAAAGTCCACTAAAGGAAGATTCCTTGTTTTTAGAAGATATCAGAAGTTAGATTTGATTTGGGTTAGCTAAGCTACAATATTACGATTAATTAGAAACGTATAGGCATAGCTACTAGTGCATCTTAGCATGTTATTTAACTTTTTCTTCAGCTAACTTGCATTGGGTTGCATTAGCATCTTGCTAATACCGCTTGCTAGATGCAAAGCCAAATTCTTTGCTAGATGCTATTAATAAGTAGCTAGTATTAGCATATATTATAGTTTTTAATGTAGCTGAACAAAATTAACTTTTGGATTGGCTTAACTACATTATTAGCTAGGTAAGCTGTATAAGATAACAGTCTGTCTCGCCTAAAATAAATCATTTGCTGAGCTATTATCAACCTGTAATGTGTAGCATGTTTTCTCTTAGCTATAATTTATTAATTAACGTTAGATATTTGTATTTGTACATTGCTTGTTTCAGACAGTCAGCTTGCTACCGGGTGCCTGGTGGACTGTACCACACTATGAATCTCCCCCTTCCCTCACCCTTGCAGTGGGCCGCTCCCCCTTCTTCACCGCTCGCTTTGGTGAAACCCCAAACAGAACATCATGGCGATTGATGGTAAGTAGGCCAATAACGTCTCTCCTTTACTCGTAATTAACTTCGGCTGAAAATAATACACGTTATAGCTGAATTATTTAAACTAAAAATTGCGAATGATTTCAGGAGAATGGTGCTTGCATTGGCTGGAATCAGTTTAAGTTGTTTTTTTATGTCTTTGAAGCGGATTTTTCCTCTGCTGTGAGAGTAGAAGAGACACATGAGACGGTGTTTTCTAACGGTGGTGCTGAAAGGACAGCTCCGCTATTTCAACTGCTATACATTTAGCCAACTATAGCTGGTTGTGTTTCTACTCTGGCTGTCATTCGGTTCTCGTCGAAGTCTGCTGGTCGTTTTGTAGCCTCGTTGCATGATGCTGGTACTTTACAACTTGGGTTAAAGAGAGCAAACCCCACACAGATGGAGTTTGAGGTTTTAGCCCAGGACAGTATTCTTTGAAAGCTCTGGTTCAGCTTTGGGATATCTAAAATACTAAGTTTAGTGTATAATTACTGTATAATAAATATATTTTCTGTGTCTAGCCTCTTGGGTTGTAGCTTCTGTTTCTGGGCTGCACAGTGAACAGTGCTTAAATTACACCTTATATAACTTTGCAGGTTGTAAGTAGCTTTTGTGTTTATTTGATCAGTTTTAAATGTTTGCAGCTGTGGAATACAGTACGTTTGATGTCACTGGAAAGAGGACATCACATAGCTCAATGATAAATGATCTGTTTTGTATTAATAGACAGTATTTCAAAATATAAAGCTGTGTTCTGAAAATGGTATATATATATATATTGGTCAAATATGTAAAATATACATTCAAACCTGTAACCTATTTATTTTTATTTTTATGGCTGTGTTTTATGCCTTAATACATGGGCAGTAGAGAAGTGACAAGACATGAGGGGAAAGATATATGGAAAATGACACAACACAGTTTCCCATCCAGAATCCAAGTGGGAATGCTGTAATCATACTATGCATTTAAACCACTAGGCCAGTAGGACGCCCCAAACCTGTAATTATTTAAGGTCTGTACCAGTCTTTGGCGAAGGAGGAAAAATAGTAGGCCACAGGGAATACAGTACATCTTTGTTCAGAAACTAACACGGGGATGTGGTTTATCCAGTTCCTGTTGTAAAGTAGGCAACTAGACCACCCACCAGCTTTGCATGAGACTCATCAAGTGTATGTGGGAGAATCTGAAAAAAAATATGTTTAAATAAATGCCACACAGAGAGTTTGATTTATTTGATATGAACCATAGCATAGAGTGTTGCATTTTTTTTTTTTTTTTACACTTTTTATCAAGTGATCCATGACCTTACAGCCACATGATCTAATGGACTTGTTTATTGGACAGTTTTGCTTATATCTGAAATGTTACCATTGGAGGAAGTTATCTAAAACACATCTGATCCCAGTCTTTTCAGTTTTGTCTTAGCATAATACACTTTTAAACTATTGTCCCCCATGATTAAGTATTTTGTTTCTTCATGTTAGGGATGAGCACATGAAGAATTAACATGAACAGGAGCATGTCATAAATTCACGAGATACACCATAAGAGGCAGCTTCACACCCTTGCATTACTAAATCTCACCCTGCCTCATCTCCAGCAGTCTCACTACAGTCATACCTCCTCCAGTTCATCAGACCGCCACAACTTAGATGTTTTAGATGCTTATTCTACTCCACCCACTGACTACATATAGTCAGCAAAGTGCCATTTCCTGAAAGGCCGAGATTATAGCTGCCCCTGTCAGCGATATTTCACCAGAGCTAGTTGGCTTCGCTGAGATTTATACCTCAGCTGTGGTGCTGACTGACACCTGCAGCATCCAGAGGCCGGGCTGCCCACACCAGTGGGAGGCTGTCTTTTTGGCTGTATTTGTGATGTAAGGTTGGATGAACATCATAACGTGTCGCAAAAAACCTGTCCAACCAAAATGTTTAAAAAAGAAATAAAAGAAAGTGAAATGGTATTGCAAGCATTGCATTTAAATGATTTACATTAAAACCTTAAATTGCATTTAAATTTACTCTTACTGTAGTTTTAGTCAACAACCTCAAGTGTGACTCACAAATTATAGCTTTTTTTTGGCAGCTATTTAGAGACTTTATTAATGTATTAATATTAAGTCTGTTTATTTTGCTAATAATTAGGTTGTGCTTCATATCTGGATCATCTTAAAACTACTATTATCAAAGTATGCTGCCTTAAATACCAAATATATCAGAGCTCCTTAAGCTGGTTAATTGGATATAATGAAAGCTGTTTTTGTTAATTGACTACAATAGAAATTTAAATAGTCACAAACTTTTATAAAAGCTGTAAAAAGACAGAGGATGTTCTTGTATAAATGTAATCTGGGCAGGACTGGTGTATATTGTGTGTGGTTCCACTGCTCAGCCCCGGGACTGAGTTCCATGCATCAGCTCCTGTGCTGTAGACAGATCGACTGCAGGCCCAAGTGGATTTCACATATCCTGGTTAAGCCCGGTTTTCTGGCCGGCAGATTGAAAACAGCCCGACTCACGCGCTTTGTATTCTCAATGTGTGTGGTGTGTATGAAGCCTCGAGTCCTGAGCTGGAGCCAAGTACAGAGTAGGCAGCGCAGGAGGTGTTTAGCTGTGGAAATATTATGTTTTAAAATGACATCAACAGAAAAGCTCTTTTGTGCTGACATTTCAACAGTATCTTGCAAATCGTACTGAAATGCCTGCCATGTCATTTTTCCTCTGGTGCCTTTGTCAACCAGTGGTTACATCCAATAAGAAATATATGGTAGATCACATATGTTTAGACTGATAGAAATACAAACATTACACCATTTTCTCGAAACATTAAGACCATGTTTTCCATGAACCCTGTTGCTTCCTGTCAATGATTTTTCAGCTCTTTTCCCCTCCTCCTCTCTGGCATGGCGGTTTGTTTTGGGGAGCGAGAAACAGGAAATGAGGCGATAGTAGCCAATATGTCTTTGGACCATTTGAGCTAATGTGGGATATGAGACATGTTATCTGGAATAGAGCAGTACATTACTTTCAAAGTGAAACTAAGTGAAACTGTGGGTCATAAATCAAACCAGGACATTTCAGTATTACGTTATAATTCAAATTTAAAAGGCAGCGAGGAGGCTGCCACTCTTTACAACGTTGCTTGTGAACACAGTGGAGTGATTAGCAGCGGGACAGATATTTCCAACAGGAGTTAGTGAACTAAGACAAGCCTTTTATTTGTCAGGTGGCCAGAAGCACGACTGTAAATGAATGTTAGTGTTGTTCTATGTCTGCTCAATCTGTAAAGTGCCAACTGTTTGCTAATATGTTAGCTATATAAACTAAGGCAAAAATATGCCAAAAGTGCATTATTTTCCATTTGTTGGGTTGGTCCAAATGGCAAAAAATAAATAAATAATGCAGATTTTACGATTAATGAGGTAATAATGTATATATTTTATGTACTTAAGATAGAGATTGAGATAAGAGCTACATGTATGGAAAAGGTCCACAGGATTAGTAGCATGTTGTATGCTAAAAGTCTAGCCTGGATGCCAGACAAACTTAGCCCCGCCCACAACATTCGAGACGTCGGGAAGTGCTGACTAGAATCTGAGTATGACCACGTCAGGCTACAGATAAACATAAGACTGTGACTTCTATACATAGGGTTGGGCATCGTTTGGATTTTAAAAATTCTGATTCTTCCTTTCGATTCCGGTTCTTATCGATTCTCGATTCCGATTATTTGAGGGGTGGAGTTGAAAGGAGTCACATGCTTATTTTCACAAATAAGAAGAAAGTTTTATTTTGACTCAGTGGTGGTTTGCAGTTTTACAGGGCTTTTTCAGTGTAAAATAAAGCCACACTAGAGCGCTGCTTACTGTCCTCCAAGGCTGCAACACAACAAGTGCCTGGCCGCTTCGGAAACCAAAACTTGCGCATATTAAATTGGGAAGCGATGATCGGATTTGAAAACAAAACCTTTAAACGATTCCAAATGATTCCAATAAAGAAACGATTCTACTGGAATCGTAATTTTTGAAACGTTTCGATGCCCAATCCTATCTATGCATGATCTCCCGTTGAATTGTGGACACAGACCTCATTCTTTAGTGCAGTTTTAGGCTACGTTCAGACTTAAGGCAAATCAAAAATTTGGCAAATTTGTTTCTCGAATCAGATCTTTAGGACAGACTGTTTGCACTTATTTGCAAGTGATCAGATTGGATTTTTGTGTCCAGACATTGCCAACCATATCTGCATGGGTTGCTGTGGTAACGACATAGGCGTCTGTAATTGCGTTGCTGGTGACGTGGCTTTCCAACGCGGGAGCATGAGAAATGGGGTCCATAATTCCACCCTGTCAAGTCAGGGTGCAGACTCCTTCTCTGACTGTTGTTCTCCTCCATGGTGTCCTCCATAGCACTCTGCTAGTAGCAGCATGGATTCTGCTCAGCACGTCCGTCACTCTGGATTTTATGTATGTATGTCGCGTTACGAGTGACGCAAAAGTCACTTTGAAATCCGATTTGAGCGGACAGAGCATCCAGGCTGTAGAAATTCGATTGGAACCGCATTTGACACCACCTCCAAATGTGGTTTGAATCCGATTTGCAAAAATCACATTTCATGTGTCTTTTTTTTGTTGTTGCTGTAAATACTTTCAAATCAATCAGGATACAATCTGCCAATGAATATGCCAATATATAATATTAATATGCTGGCAGTCTGAACAAGACTATTTTCTTTAACTGCATGTTTGCTAATGTTCCTCAGCGGATTGTTCCCAGGACTTTTCTGCTCAGGACCTCAGAGGTTTGATTTGTTGAGGTTTTGATGAGCAAGTGGTTTTTACGGTATGGACCTTTTTCACAGCAGACATTTTGACTTGTCATAGTAGGAAACGCACAGCTGAACTTGACAACCATAACGATGGCTCAATTCCATCAAGTGTCCCAGTAAGATATTTCAGTGAGTCAGCATGCACAATACCAGCAGGGCCTCTCCTAAGTGGAATGCAGCCATCATTCATGGTTTTGAATACACCTGTGCTTTTACTACTATGACATGTTAACATGTCTGCCGTGAAAAAGGTCTCTGTAGGATGGATTGTAGATCCACTGCACTGACTCATCATCAACAACATTTCCGCTGAATATTAGATGTTTCTGTCATCTCAGGGCTTGATGTCAGGTTGAGACAAAGTGAAGGATTTTTTTGTGCAGTTTACTTATTGATCAGCTCTCCATTTCACAAGATTTGGGAGAATCACAAGAAACAGAGAGACATAATGTCTTCCTTCTTAGAGCGGGAGTGACTGATAATACAACGCTTGTTTTGTAACATTGATGAATTAGTCCCAGTAGAAAAGTACACAGAAAGGCTGAAGATGCATTTGACATTTGAGTTTGATTTGGGAATAACAGATTTTCTTGAAGAAAAAAGTTAAAATGTATGTTCCTCATGGGTTTTTTACTTCTGTATTGTTGTGTTTGCAGGCTCAAGCTATTATTAATACTTCACAGTAATTGTCAAATGAATACTATGGTTCTAAATTGGGTATATGTGGCTTTGTCTGTTCTATAAATAAGGTGTCAACTGCACTACTTTGTCAGAGTGTGTTTCCATTGCCCAGGGCTATGGAGAGTGCTGGTAATATATAGAGCAATAGTTGGCTGTGGCTTCACACAGTTTTCTCACAAGAAAACCCAATGCCTCAGTATATGTTATACAGCTGTAGTGTGAGGAAACTGTTGCTGCTTTCTCAATTCACAGCTGACTGTCAGGTAAGATGGCTAATCGTCGACGTACTGTATCCTCCATTTGCTAATTGACTTAGATGGAGCTTATTCTGAAGAGGACCTGATGTAACACAAACCTTCCCTCTGTCAGTTTCAATGAAGAGACTAAGTGATTTTCTTGTAAATGGCCACTGACAAGAACATGTTCTCATAAATCAATTATTGCTATTATTGAGAGGATATGAAGAAGAAACACAAGCTGATCATTTGTCTCTGTTTTATTGATGAGCATGTAGACCACTGCACATTTAGCTAGCTTACTTCTCTAAATCCAGTTCATTATAAAATACTTTCTGCAGGCCTGCTTTTAGTTATTAATTTTAAAGCTGCACTGATTTATATTTTATTTTAACAATGGATAAAATGACAAGGTTTAAAGTTCTGCTCATACATTTTCTTTAAGACTATAAAAAAATACTCTTATGATTCATCTTTTTTTTTTTTTACACGGTTTTTCCACATAAAAAGTAAAAAAAAAAAAAAGAAAATACGTCATGGAGCTTGAGTTTGCGAAGCCCCAATGGGCCCATTAGCAGAGATCCGCGAGCTCGTGTTCTGCAACGATATAGTTTCGGCATCCTGTCTGAACCCACCATCAGTCAGACTCATCCACATGTTCCACTTCCGGGATTGTTCAGGTGCCGCCGAAAATTCCATCGGATGTCTTTCATTTTCAGTTTCCTTCCGCTTTCTTTGTGTTGGCGTTCTAAACTCTGGTGGATTTCTGAGGACTCTGGTTAACTGCTCCTCAGATCTCTGCAGGGCAAATCCAGACAGCTAGCTAGACCATTTCTCCAATCTGAGTTTTCTGTTGCATGAGTAAAACAACCTTTGAACGTACACATGTTGCACCAAAACAAGTTCTTTCCCAAGTCTATTTTGCAGAGGCGCCATTGCTCCATGCGGTGCTTAGCGCCACCCAAGACGATTGTGATTGGTTTGAAGAAATGCCGATAAACTAGCAGTTTAAAGGGCCAGATATTTCCCTCAGAAGTTGGAAAGCGAGTAAATATTCATCTTCCAGTTTGAAACTTAATTGGGGCAGCGCCACAGTTTCTTTCCCTTGTTCCTTTCTCTCACAGCATGTTCTTTCCACTGACCTCAAACAACCAAATATCTGTCAGGTCAATTTGTTCAGCCCAACTTTCTGTATCACGTTCTCAGTCCATCCCTCATCTCCTTAACCCAGACGTGTTAGCCTCGGCAGCCTGAATAGAGGGGGCAGATAGAGGAGATTCCTTAAAGAAACTGGGACAAATCCTAAAAATGTTTCCAGCCCGGCCCCAGATGTCTGCATGAGGAAAGGCTGCGAGGCCACAGACTTCTCCTTGATTTAGCATGCAGAAGTGAGACAGACTTGGTGAAGCCAAGGGTGAGAAACAAGAACTCAGTAATTGCACATATTGATCACAACTGGTGCTTTAAATTGATTGCTGTCAGACTCAAAAAGAGATCATGTGAACCGCTCAATGTACTGACAAGGTTTTAAGAGCCAGCACTCTCTTTTCAGTGTACTCTCAAAAGTGCCACAGGTAGACACAAAGTCTTATCCTGGTTGACACCAGACCCTTCTCAGCTGTAACTGAGAGTGGGTCTGGGGAAGGTTCATTCACAGCTCATTTCCAAAGGGGTATCACCAACAGATGCCGCTCAAATACCTCTGGGCGCAATTGGATAGTCCTTCAACCAGTCAGACCAACGATCTGGGTGACGTAGCAGCGACAGCGGCATCAACGGGTTGCTGCGCTTTGGTGGCCGTCACGTTGAATGTAAACAAGAAGCTGCTTGCTGTCGCTGTGTTATCGTCACTGTGTAAAGCTCGTCTCAACGGTTGTGATTGGTGCCTTGATTTGGAAAAATTGGAAATGGGCTCTTGGCCAGACTGACTTGCAGAGCAAATCTCAAATTCGCCAGAAGTTCGTCAGGATTTTCCCAGGCTAACAAAGTCTAATAATTGTCATAATTGGAAAAGACAATTAAAGCTGTGTGAGGCAGAATAAAAAAAAGCTTCCTCTCTATCCAGCCCATCCCATGAGACGAGCATGGGCATGCACCGGCTTCAGGGCACGGTCACACAGTTGTGAATGCAGGGGAGTGACCATTGCCCGCCGAGGTGATACCGGCTATTGGTTAGCAACAATCAACGTCTCTTCCATCTTGGCTCACAGCCAAGCGAGTTCAACCACACACACTGCTTTGCTATTGGTTGAGGCTGCGATTTCTTCGGTCAAAGTTCACTGAAGTTGAACACCAAGCGATGCAAATTTGATTTGCCAACGGAAGCATATGTTTTATTCGCCCCTTCCCACGCATAAAATGGAAGTGAACGGGAGGCGAATAATCACCATTTCCCCTTTAAGAACAACACTGCACATTAAAAACATTCACTGACTCTTACCTACTATGTTAGAGGAAGTCCATGCAAAGAGCGAGTTGATTGGATTTTGCAACAATGTGTTGCCTATATTATATATTAATCAGTATATTTTGTTCATATTAATTTTTCCCATGTGGTAATGACAAGTATGTTAAAGCACAAATTTTCCCATTAAAGCATTCTTTTGCTTATTTGACAGTCTAAGTGGCATTAGCAAGTACGTATGTGGCACCTTTGGTAAGAACATTTTAGTGCTGGTTAATGGAACTTTCATCCCCAAAATATTGAAAAGATGGGAGAGAGATTGCTTGTGGTGTGATATGAGCAACCGGCACTGTGTACTGTATTTAAGAGCACATGCATGAAAATGTTATTTTTGACAAATATGGTGTGTGGTGAGTGAAAGAGGAGTGAAAGAGCACAGGCAGCTTCCTCCCACACACAGCTGCTGTATCGATCTGCTGGACAACAGCAACAACTCGGCTCCTTGTTGTGCAGGAAGGATTTTCAGACAGTCTTGTCATGTAGAGGCTCAATTTCCTTCAATGGCTGTGTTTACATGCTGTAACATGGCTATCAGCCACACACTATGTTATGGGTTACCAAGGTTTGTATTTACATGAGCCTTTGATATCTTATAACACTTGTGTACTGTGTGGCCATTATTAAATGGAATTATGACTATTTACTGAGGCGTTCTAGCAACAGTAAGTTACTTCCAATAAATGATTCCGTTTTGCTATTGGTACTCTATGCTTACTGTAAACACTGCTTAGTTTTATGTTACTGTAACAGTAGTCTCGCTTTGCCAGACCCTCCTCCAAAATGCGCTGGAGGAGAGTCTGGCTACTCCACACAGCATTCGGGGATGGGAGGAAAACGTGCTCTGGTTTAATGGCAGTTCTTTAAACTAATCACAATCGTCTTGGGCGCCACTAAGCACCGGAGAAAAGCAGCGGTGCCGCTGCAAAATAGGCTCGGAAGGAACTTTTTTGGTTGTTTTACTCATGCAACAGAAAACTCAGATTGGACAGATAGTCTAGCTAGCTGTCTGGATTTACCCTGCAGAGATCTGGGGAGCAGTTAACCCAGAACCGTAATCCTCATATATCAACCAGAGTTTAAAATCCCAACACAAAGGAAGCCCAAGGCAACAGATATCCGGCCTAAATGAGTGAAATCTGTAGCATTTTCCGGCGGCAATGGAGCAATCCCAGAAGTGGAACACCAAGGATATAGACTACTGTAACAGTAGTAGTGAATATACTAATAACTTTAACTAAATGAAGATGTTAAGATGTGTCACAAAACCTGGTAAATATGTTGCTAAGAACAAGACAACATGTTTTTACAACTGCAACATTTTTAACTTAGTTGAGTCATTGGCTTTACTTGAGTTACAGGATTTAGACTGTTAACAGTAAGAAAATAAATAAATAAACAGACATTGGTTTGTGCCATATCTGCAGCCTGGTCACTCTTTTTCACTAGTCCGATACCCAAGAGGTTTGAATTGACTGCCTACTTTTATTAAGATGAAAAATACTGAGCTGCTCAATAATAGACGATAAAGAACACAGAAATGTAAGGTGTAGGCATGGTCTTTTTTATTAAAAGCTGGAAGCACTTTTAAAGGACCTGTACTCATACAAAAAAAAACTGCGGGCTGTGATTGTTTTTCAATAATGAATATATATTCTAGTCTGTAAAAGTTTTCACTATTTTCCAGAGCCCATGTTATGCCCATATGAAAATTGCTTGTATTTTCTAACCAACAGTCCAAAACCCAAATATATTCTGTTTACTATCCCAGAAAGGCATTTTTGCCTAAAACACACACATACACACACACACACACACACACACACTTATGAATTAATAAATCGATTGTTGCAGCTTCAGTTCTCTTGTTTCTGCCGTTTATGAAAGGTTCAGACTGACCTAAGCCAACAGACTCTGCTCTTCTTAATCAGTATCAAATCTGAGCTATATTTGTGTTTGACATGACCTTTCCAAGATGGGAGGCTGGACCAGGAACAATACAGTATGTTCATTTTTTTATTTATTTTTTAGATTTGTTTAGGGGCATTTTAGGCCTTTATTTGGATAGGACAGCTTAGACTTGAAAGGGGAGAGAGAAGGGGGATGGCATGCAGCAAAGGGCCGCAGGACGTAGTTGAACCCGCGGCTGCTGCGTCGAGGAGTAAACCTCTATATATGGGCGCCCGCTCTACCAGGTGAGCTTACCAGGGGCCTGAGTATGTTCATTTTTAGCAGGGTGGGTTAAGGCAATTTAAAAAAAGAAACTAATAATGTTTTAGTTTTGTTTGAATTTTTTGTAGATTTTTTTTTCTTTATTTCTGATCTTCCAATGTGTTTGTGGGTTTTCTGCTGCCAATTAAATTATTTATTTTCTGTCTAGATTAGACAATATATTGACTCTATTTGTGTTTCTGCATACAGCCCTGTAAAAAAGGGTTTTCCTTAAGCCCTACATGACTGGTTCTTTTTTAGATACGTCATTATGTAGTTCAAATGTTAGCTTGATATAAAAAATTACATGAGGCAAAGGCCATGTGTCTCTGACCATTGCACCACCGTGACACCATTAGTCTTAGTGTTTTCAGCCTTTCTTTAGATTTGGTACAGAGCTGTGCAAATCTTACATGTGTCACAGTTGAAGGCAGCTAGAGCTATTTGAAACCTCAACCTGTATGCAGATCCCAGAGGCCGAGCTCAGAGACTGCGAGGCCATCACAAGTGTGAGTAATAGTTCTGAATTACAGTCACTGTCTGGAGACCTGTCGAAGAAAACCATGGTGAGCTCTATGCAGAGGTCCTCTCTCTGAATAACAGTGTCTAGCTATCTACAATATCTCATGATATCCTAATGATCTGATGGACAATCATACTCCTGCAGCTGCCACCCAAACTGTGGGTTCTCTAAATGTCAGAGATGCTGTACAATAACAAACAGGAGGAGCTGTTCTCCCTTATTCCAGTCGTTGTGCTAAGCTAAGCTAACTGGCTGTTGGCTGAAGCTTCATATTTAACAGACAAATATGAGAGTGATATTAAGCTTCTCATCTAAAGGCTGAACGCGAACCCCAACGCGAACCCCCCTCTGAGCCCTTCGCCGTAGCTCGATGTGCACCTCCAAAAATGTGTAACTCCGTGTCGAGGCGACGTAGACCGCAAGGACTGTGATTGGTCAACTCGTCCTGTGTGTTGATAGTGGGTGTTTCAAGCAGCCTACCGTGGGGAGTAACGACATGCTAGTTCACTGACATCAGCTTTGCAAATAAACGCAGACATAATTTGGTTACAATGACGGGTTTATCCGTTTGTAAAGTGTCTATATGTCAGTAACGTTTTGAAATTAGCACTTCGCCACCAAGCAGTACTTTGTGGGCAGTTGTGCTAAAGTTTGCTTGCTAACATAACATAAACTGGCTGGCAGACACCTCGCAAATAACCTCAGACGTATCACCCCGTAGCAATATGGCAGTGAAATGCACTGCGATGCAAAGCAACCCCGACACAGAACTCCGAAAGCTACGGCGTGGAGTTGATGCAGAAACATAAAACAGCCTTAACTTTCAACAAGGAAGTGAATACATGTATTTCCCAAGATATTAAACTATTCCTTCAATGGCGTGTCTTTCCCCAGGTCCTTTCTCTAAGCAAAAAGAGGGTTTTATGTAAAGACATTTAGAACAACTGTGGGAGAGATGTAAGAAGTGAGACAAAGGACAAAAAAAGGTTATTTACACCTAATTAGGACAGGTACTGTTACTGTAAATAAGTGTTTCGGCTTACAAGATTTAAAGGCAACACCTACACATAAAACACATAGCACATACTCAGCCTCTGAATAGAAACTGCTTATCACAGCATTTGTGGATAAAAACTAAACCAGCCTTTAATCATGTAAAACTCCTTTGTCCACAGAAGAACACAAATCAGGCAGTAGCTGTCAGTGTGCTTGCAAAATAATTTGGGGACCGTATGTCGGCATTCAAAGCTTTCTAGTTGTTGTCCGTTAGGAAAGAAAATACGATTAAACCCATTTAGTCTGTGTTATCATGCACAGGCTGTTTGATTAAGTCTTACATCTCTATAGTGTTTCTTAGATTAACCGGCGTAGGTATTTTAAACTCGAGCAGCTTGTACACCAACATTGGACTGTTACCATCCAGTCTCTGTCAGTGTCTTATGTGTTGTTCTTGTCCTTTTCTGGGAATGTTCCAACATGTTCAAATGTGTTCCCATGATGTTTGTTCTGTCTTGTTGCCTCCATCACAGTGTGGCTCATCGAAACTGCATTGTCTTTCCAGGTGGCGAGCGTAACTGTGGAGTACATGAGCTGATCTGCATCAGAAAAGGTATGGCAGATCAGAGCTCTGGGAGGTTGACCTTTGACCTCACTCTCCACCTTCCTCATCAGCATTTATCACTGTTAAACTGTCACCGTTGACACTCGTCCTTGTTCAACTGTGCGCTGTGCTGCCTTCACTGTCGTTGGGCTGCGATGTTTGTTTGAGCCTTGTCATATTAAAGTACTTTGGGCATTACAATATTTTACAATCTCATTTCCCATTTCTCATTTGTAATAACTAATTTTATTGCAATATCGGCACTGTCAACCCATTTAGCCTTTTTTCCTATCTTGTTACTTAGTAACTGTACCCCATAATTGTTAAGTAGATTCTTACTTTGCCTCGTCTTTTTGCCCAGTAAGTATGTATTAATACTCTGTATAAACTAGTTCAAGTTCAAGGTCCACTTTATTTATCCTTAGAAAAGGAAATTTAGTGTGCAGCAGGATGTTTAAAACACATACACAGAAAAAAAGCACCACCAGAGGTCTGTTTCAGGTAGGAGGATTAGTGGAAACTCTGAGTTTGTTAAGCCTGAGATGAGGGAAACTCTGGGTTTTCTGTTTCAGAAAGAGAGGTAACTTAACCTCAGCGTCAGTTACTATGGTAACTGAGCCTATGAACCTAACCTGGTCGGGAGCAGGTTTTCTTCAAGACTCCTCCCCATGGATGTATGAAGAGAATTAACGCTCTTCCCTCTGACACAGCACTCTTCATTTCCTCATTCATTCATTCAGTCTGTATCAGGCGCATTTCAGCACAGTTTGTTATATTGGCGTGAATAAAAAAAAATGTTGGTTTATTAACTGTTAGGCAGACTTTAAAACATTGTTTTTTCTCAAAACATGACATTTCCTTTTATCGACGACCCCGTTGATGAAGACGCTGTATGGCAGGGAGTTAAACATGTCGGAAGATGATATTGACACATTTTAATTTCCAGATAACTTCCTATTTGAGCGCTATGGTTTTTCTTCCCAGTCTATCAGTTATGTAAGCTACATAACCTTATCCATCCTCATATCACTAACGTCGCCCATCGTGGACAGGCTCTACATCCCAGCACATTCTATGTGTCACATTACAGTTGTCTCTACAACCTTGGTGATGCGGAGCATTTTAATAAAGCGCTCTGAAACGTTGTATAACTGCTATAAATCATCTTATGCTTTGTGTTTGGGCTTAATTAAATCCTGACAGTCTAAGCTTTCAATAGATGTGCTGCATGACCATATATTTTGAAGATTTAATGCGTCAAATTTATAACAACGTTTACGCAGCGTCCACTTTGAGCGTGAGTGTCCCATATACGGGTCAGTGAAAGTAAAGAGTTTAAACATTTGTAGTGTTCCTGGACACAGACCAGTCAGAGCCATTAAAAAGGAGTTCCACAGGTGAATGATGTAAACCCTTTGAAATAAAAGATTATGAATTATAATTCTGTTAATGATGGTGCTGCAGCCTGAGAATGGGATTAGTAGGCCTAGGACTTTTTCGCCCGCAGTAGGCTATTGCACCTAACTGAAATTGATTTTCAGTAATATTAGCTATAGGGCCTACTTATGATTAAATATGATATACATTATATTGGAATATACGCATTTACTCTAGCAGCAATTTTCTCCAACGCAAATTCTCTCTCTCTTGCAGCAGCCGCTGTGTTGCTTTTTAAACATAATACATGTTCAAACTCGCATATGTGCGCATGAGTATTTCCGTCGACTTGTTTGTTTGTGGTTGTTGCCATGGTGAATCGTAGTATCATGGCTCCATTCATGCTGTCTTTGAATCCAATTGTACAGTACACAGGTAAATCATAATAAAGTCATAATGAACATGGACAGGAATACATACATAAATAATCACATACTGTATAAAAAATTCAAGAGATGTCAATCAAGTCAATGAATTCAGGTTCCTAATAGCCACAGGAATAAAAGAATCCCTGGCACGTCTAGTTCTTAACATAGGCAGCCTAAAACGGCGACCTGAGGGGAGCAGATTAAACTCCCCAAAGAGTGGGTGATCAGGGCTGTTTAAAATTTGGTTGGCCTTACCCCTGATCTGTTTATCATATATATGTTGCAGCTGTGGTAGCTGTACCCCAACCATATTAGACGCTATGCTAACTAAATGATTACACTGTAATTTGAAGGCTATAATCTAAAATGTTACTGTTGCATTGTTGTGGTTTATATTAATTCAGTAAAGAAGACCTAAATGGATAAACCACACTTTACCTAATAGGCAATTCCAAAGTTATAGTTTACATATACGGTAAGTACATGATGTAATTCTTGACATGTCACAAAAGTGAGTAGACATGATTCATTTTGTTATGTAACTGCATGTATTAAAGGTCATGATGGTGCTATAACTGAAATAACAAGCTTTTAACAAATCAAGCCGGTTAGAATAATCATAATTTTTCATGTTGAGTCAGAACACTCAGTGCCTCTCTTTGCCGTGGCAGTATTCATGTTCTGGATGGAGATGACTCTTCAGAGAGTGCTTATCACAATGTATGAGCCAGCTGAATGGGCTGGTTGTGTAAGTGTGTGCATGTTGAATAATTTGGGATATCCCATTTATTTTGTGATTTGTGTGTGTGTGTGTGTGTGTGTGTGTGTGTGTGTCTCTCTCTCTCTCTCTCTCTCTCTCTCTCTCTCTCTCTCTCTCTCTCTCTCTCTCTCTTTGGGGCATTGTATGAACATGTGTGGGAGTGTGTATCAGAGTGCTGGTGAGAGTGCTCATGGACTGCCTGTGGAGTGTGTGGGTGTCTTCGTGGTTTTGAGATGGTTTTGTGATTTTTGACATTCTACATGGCAACTGTTTCCATGCGGACAGAACGCAACAACGGCAATAAAGACGTGCAACAATAAACAACAATACCAAGGATAGATGTCAAAAATGACAATGAAGCCACTAGCACAACTTAGACTAAAACACATTTAGATTAGTTTTCCACTTATGTGCAGTAGGTGTTTTTTATTTTGTACTGTAAAATGTGTGCAAATGATTTTAAACACCTCCTATACCATCTAAACCTAGACATTACTGACTATTTGAGAAACTTAGCCTCAACTGTCCATCAATTTTGTTAGCCACATACAGTACCTGAGTCAGATTACCATGGCAACAGGGTCAGCTGAGTAGCCCAGATGTCCTTTCCCCCAATAACATCCTCTTGCTCCTCCTAGGGGATCTCTCAGTGCTTCCAGGCACTGTGGGAAATGTAGTTCTTCCTGTGTGTCTAGTGTCTTACCACTTTCAGAATCCCCATTGTAGAAGGACATTTGAGAAGGACCTTGTCTGGATTATGATGGTGACATTATAAGCATGCTCTTTATTGGTTCTAATTTAAGATGTACAGTATTTGTAGCCACTGTAGTTTTATTTCAGAACTGTCACTATGTCAGTTCCAGACAAGGTTACCCAGTTCAAGGGATAATAAGACCACCTGCTCCTTCTGTTTGGTCACGTCAAGATGTCATTTTCATGGTGTGCAGTCATTACTTAGAATTCCTCATGGGGGTGACAGAAACTACGCACTATAGCTTTAATGATTAACTAGTGGGTAACAAAGTAGGTGAAAAAGACAATACCTATTCCACTCAGTAGATGATATGAGATGTTAAATATGAGTAATAATTTTTATTTTGACATAGCTATATGACATGAAGAAGCGTAACATATTTATAGGGCAATTACAAGACTGTTCAATCACCAGCCACAGTCCAAGGAAACAATGACCCTTCTTTGTGTTTAACAAATGGGAAGTATGTGGGTCATAGGAAGGTTTCTGCACAACAACACTGTTGGGGGTCCACATGATACAAGCCTTCCATGATTGCGCACGCGCCCCTCCTCCACGCAATTGCTAGTAGCCAAGGAGGACACGGAGGATAAAAAACTGCGAGGGAAAGTCACCGGACGCCACAATCTTCTGAATATAGTCATACTGAGAAATCCAGAGAGAGTTGTGTGGAGCTGATGTCTTAATTAGCTTCGTAGCAACTCATTTGGCAATGGCTTGAATGTAACGGACGTTAATTCATATAAAAAGGTTACGCACTAAAAGCTTTAGTTTCTATCTATCTAGCTATCAGTTATTGCACCAGGTTAATATCCTATTAATAACCTATGTTGTCTGCACTACATCTAAACACAGCCTGTATTAAACTCTGCATCTGCATCGGAGAATGGTGTAGGCATCTTTGATATTGTCAGGTTTATTTTTCTCCAAAATCTTTTAACAGTTCCCCTTAATAAGAAATACCAAGCACACACCGAATTGACAGGTTCCCGTTAACAAGGACATTTGTTGATTTAATTTTTTTACTTCCAAGCTACAGACATAACATTGTCATATAGTATCCATATATTTAAAATTATTCAACATAGAGTTAGGAATTCCACTTTCCTCCTTTCCTCAGTTTACTGTGATCATCATGATGAGGGAGCAATGTGAAATGTCAGTCAGTTTCCTGGAGTTATTAGCCTATGCTGTAGGGAATTCTAAATATCTGTCTTTTTGATGAATTTTATGTAGTGTTTGATTCTCGTCATACCTTTTAAATTCAATCAAAACACTAACTCTAAAGACTCTTACAAAGACGTGTGGTACAGTCTGTAACCAATACAAGGTTGCTTTCCCAAATTTTTGGTCTCTGCGCTTGTGTAACAAAGTCTGTAAATGTTTAATCTTCCTGTGAGTCAGCATTCAGTCCCCCGCATATTATCTAAGGGCTCTTCTCAGTATTTAATGGAATACAGTAGATTTGGTTAAAAAGGTCATACATGTATTAGCTAAAACTGAACATATGTTCATTGTTTGTGTGTGCATGTGTGTGACTTCAGTATTTGTGTCCATAATAACGTCTGGCATGTTTCTCTGTTGTGCTTTACTCACAAATATATGGTAAATGTCCCTAGTATTTTTCTTTCTTATTGTTAATGTATAGTGGCCCAAACATCTTACTTTGACTCGCTTCTTTATTCAAGATCATGTATAATAAGATTTAAAGAAGAATTTAAACATATGATTTTTTACTTATTATCAGTATACATTTTAGTTAGTTCCAGTTAGTGGCTGCAGGTTTGAATACCAAATGAGAAGCAATTTGACCGATGTAAGGTAAGAATCTAAATGCTCTAAATTTTGCATTTGAATTACTGTGTAGTGAGTTTCTGTTTGATAAAATTGAAACAGGATAACTAGAAATAGTGTTAGACATCCTCAACCAGGCATCACAGACACACCAACACTTACGTACGCTGAGTAAAAGTGAGGAATGAAGCCTGAATAAAACAAATATTAATTGTAGTCTTAAGTCAGTGAGCCAAAAGTAAAGAGAGAAACTGTCTGTAGATTTCTGTGATTGAATATTATTGTCCCTGTATGAGCCTGTTGGGGAATTATACAGAACAGGATCCCGCTCCATCTGTGCTGTGAATAATTCAGTCATCAGTGAGAAGCTGGTACAGTGTGAGCAGACAGGCATTCCCATGAGATAATGCCTCCTGTTACCAAACATTGTGGGCTACCAACAATTATCCAGACTCATTTAAGAGAACAGCAGCTATCTTTTCTCTTTTCTAGTTCTTTAGGTGTGAAAGACAAGAGTCTTGTGTGTGTGTGTGTGTGTGTGTGTGTGTGTGTGTGTGTGTGTGTGTGTGTGTGTGTGTGTGTGTGTGTGTGTGTGTGTGTGTGTGTGTGTGTGTGTGTGTGTGTGTGTGAGAGAGCAAAATAACCAGCGTTTACTCGACTCCAGACTAAAACAAATGAAAAAGTGCAGGCAGTATAGGGAGGTTGCTTGCAGTGTGACACTGTTGGCTGAGCCCAGTTAATTGTTGCAGGCATTATATGTAATGGCCATTATGAATAACAGAAAACATCATCATCATCATCGATCGGAAAATAAGATCTCATCTAAGTACACTAGCTTGCCGAATGAGTTCATTATCTTCCAGTCATTTGGTTTAATTGAACCAAATGGACTCTACACGTAGTGATTTCCGTGTTGCAGAGTTGAATTCAACATTGAAAATGATCTCAGCAGTAATTTGAGCGTCAATATGTGAGTAGTGTATTATTTGTAATTGTACTAAAAAACTTCTGTACCCTTCCCCTTTGCTTTTATAATATATATTTTATCACTTCTCACTTCTTACTGTTATGACCCTCCAGTGGGAAATTGTAAAGTGAATGTCTTGATTTATGTAAATTATTAACAGTCAGGGGATCAAACTGTATCATTCCACCCATGATGCTTTAGTTTACTCAACACGAGGAGTACTACACACACAGTATAATGTCTTTTGTGGTTCTGGAGGGAGCTTTCTAAAGTCTGAGAAAATAACCCTGATGATGTTATTATGGTTATCTCAGGTTGGTCATGGAGGCTAAATAATATAATAAACCATGCATCACAAACTGAAAGCATGGAATTTGAAAGATGTGGACATTTAGGGCGTTCCTGCAAAAGAGAGTCTTACTCTCAGTGAACCTCCCCTGAATAAATAAAAGGTTAAAAAAAAAAAAATTTATCAGGCAGGTAGAGTCAAACTAAATGATGCCATTTGTTGTGATGCCTAACCTAAACCCTGTTATATAACCTAAACCATCCTTAACCCTTAGAAGCTAGCTAGCTGCTAACTTATGTGTTGAAGCTTGCGCAGTTTCCCAGTTATGTTTGGCAATGAAGTTCAGTGTTTTGGAGCTTGGTCCATACTGGTAACTTTGAATCAGGATATCTTTATTATTTCTCTATTATTTATTTTGACCACTGCTTTTTAATATTTCTCTTACAAATCACCCCACTTCATGGGAATGCAATATTAATATGATAGAGTTCCCCTTAAAGGAACACGCTGACTTATTGGGACTTTAGCTTATTTACCGTATCCCCAGAGTTAGATAAGTCCATACATACCCTTCTCATCTCCGTGCGTGACTTAACTCTGTCTGGCACACCCACCACTAGCCTAGCTTAGCACATATCCTGGAGGTAACTATATTCTCAGAAGGCGAAGCTCTGCAACTTCTGCTACTTGGGCGGAGTGATTTGCTCGCAACACCTGAGAAGCCCCGTGGTGAGGAGCAGAGAGTAACAACGGTGCTTTTCAGGTGTTGCGCTAATCACTCCGCCCCAAGTAGCAGTGCTTCGCCTTCTGAGAATATAGTTCCCAGTTTGTATACGGTTAGAACATGGCTGTATTTGTACACGCTGTGACTATACAAATCACAACATGTAAATAGGAACATGTTGGTGTTATTTTGTCACTTATCGGGAGCAGTAGGTTAGTTGGAGCCGGTTACCTCCAGGATCTGTGCTAGGCTAACGGTGGAGCTGTCAGACAGAGTTACGACACGCACGGAGATGAGAAGGGTATGTATGGACTTATTTAACTCTGGGGGATACGGAGAATAAGCTAAAGTCCCAATAAGTCAGTGTGTTCCTTTAAAGGCAGTATTTTGTAGAGGCGGGGCTATATAAATAAACTATTATAAATCCTAAATACTTAAAATCCTAAGTAGTTCAACATTCATTCTATGTTGTGTAAGTGGGCCTGGAGTGGAGTCAGCATCGGTTACATTGTACATCCTTTTTCCTTTCCACAATCCAAATCCCTCTCACCATCATCCGTAAAATACAGAGTGGTTTACAAGTTTGCTTTTTCTATCACAAACTTTGTGTGATGAAGTTTGTATGCAGTGTTTGGTAGTGTGCGGTTCATACATAAAATCCTTGGTGCAGACTGCATGTTACACTATGAATACAAACCTCTGCAACGCTGAGAAACAAGAGACAGCATTCACCGTTTCATCCCAAAATGCACCACACATTGCGCTTGCCTCTATTCTGATCCCTATTGTCCTTGCTGACTACATGAAGTGCACACCACACGATTCATTTTAGAGCTGGGCGATATGGAGAAAATCAAATATTACGATATTTTTGACCAAATACATCAATGTCAATATTGTGTGGTTGACTATTGGTGCTTTCACAAAAGAGTTACACAATGAGATTTTAGATAAAATCAGATATGAGAAAATCATCAATAATGTGTATAAAATGACTAAGTGGGTGAAGGCAAATAATAGAACAGCTAGAACAGTCTGGTAAATGCAGAAAATGACATCACGTTACTGTAATGCAGCCTTTAAAACCAGGAAAAGACAACACTTGTGTCATATCACAATATTACGATATCCAAAATTTAAGATATCTGGCCTAATATATCAATGTCAATATAATATCGCTATATTGCCCAGCCCTAATTCATTTGCAAAGACACGATCACCCTGGATAAGTCTTTTCAATGAGTCACACTCGACAGAAATGGCTTTAATAGGGGGCTGTTAACTGCCTTGGCTGGTTATTGCCTCATAGCCTTTAGTAATGTCTGAACAGCATGGGTGCAATTCCCTCCCTAAATTATGAACAGTGCCTTATCTATTAAGCTATAAAAATTGTGTCCTTACTTGTTCGACAATACATTCTAGTGACAGCACAAGACCAGATCCAGTCTGTGTATACCCAAGTATAGAGTAGTGACACGTAAATAACCGAGCAGTTCTAACGTTTAATGTGTACCAGCTTGTGAACCGTCAGTGAGCCACTCATCCTCTGTGTGCCCCTGATGGCAACACATATTTTGCCATTATTTTTTGTAAAATTAATTTTCTGAACTCCCTGCAGTAGGTGACAGTCAAACTCTGGAATTGAAGGTTGATTGCTCCTGTCCTGATCTTTTGTAGAGGTCTATGACGTGAAAATGTTCAACTTAATTATTGTGGTTTAGTACTTTAAGTTTGCAAGGGTTACATTAAATAGTGAGCAGCGGTTGAGGACAAAATGTTAAGCCAATTTAATCACTTTAATGTCACAAGGGTTGATTTACCACCAGAGAAGAACAACTGAAAAACATACGCTCCAATAGTAAAAGCGGGAAGTGACCACACCTGATGATGACATAGCATCTCCAAGAAGGTGTTGGAAGGTGAAATATGAGGTGGAAGGTAATACAGCTGGCTGATTGTCTTCATCAACAGGGTCCATTCTGCATATCTGATGATGTTTGTTTCCAAAGCAAACCGTATCTACTGATGTGTAACAGTTGTTGTTGCATTTAATGAGATCTGACCTGCCCATGTGTCTGGAGTCTGGAGTGGCGCTGCACCTGAATCTGTTGCTATGGCAACACACCGTTTGTGTGTGTCTCTCTCTCTCAATTCAGTTCAATTTGCTTTATTGACATGAACAAAGAAAACATGTTGCCAAATCAGTTTACAGAAAATGCATATAGTACATATCACATATTAAATACATACAGTAGGTGTCACATAGATTCTATACTGCACTGATAGTTATACAACATGATACATTACAAAACAATTACATAACACAATATAATACTTAACAGTTTTTTACAATATAATTACTGTACAATCCTAAACCAATGTGTAATGTTGGGATCTTATAGTGGTGAGTCCCTCAGGTTGTGGCAGGCAGATGCATATTTAGCTGCCAGTGGAGCTGCTGTCCCTTCTAGGAAAACTACTGATGGTAACAGTCTCTCTCTCTCTCTCTCTATCTCTCTCTCTCTCTACCTGCTACTGAATTTAAGTGTTGCATTAAAAGCACTTATTATACTGTCTGTAAAAGTGCTTCATGCTCTCTTTGCACAAGAACCAACCACATTAATTTAAATATTAATTAACACTAATTCACATTATTAAGCATGATGAGATGGTGAGACTCCTGCTGTTTTTTTGGCTTTTTTTTTGTTGCCAAAATAAGCCGTCTTGATTACACCAATATATTTTCAGCACCATGTATTCTTGCTGCCATACTGTGTTAGCTTACTTCGCTAACTTTTCTCCTTCAAATGAATCAATTGGCCATGATCTCATTTGTATACCAACATTATACCAACGTTTGTGTGCTCACTTTTAATAGCAGCAACTTTAACTCGAATTTCCATGTCTCAGTCTCTCCAGAGGTGCTGGGGTTTCTGACAGCCATCGGACTCTTCATCATCCTCATGACCCTCCTGTTCTGGTACCTGAACAACAAGTTGGCACTAGAGAACCCAGGGAGCCTTCAGTGCCTTGATGACTTCAGGAAGAAAGCCGAGTTGCAAGGTAAGCCTGCTCTTGTGCACTTTTTGTACTGAAGGTTTCAATGCACATTTCACCATAATTGTTTCCACATGTCACATAAACCTTAAATTTTTTTTTTTTAATAGTACACCTAATGCCCCATGTAATTGACATTTTTATAACTATAGTACAGTTTGGACTGGTTTTAACCAATTCTACAGGTCCATGGTAGTTCCCATTTGGACTATATACCTCATTTTACACTGTTTGGGTTGAGTCTAGGCCACTAGAAATTTCCACAGAAATTGTCCTTCATTGTTCAGATATCCAACCTGAGCTCCAACCATAGACTGTATAATATTAATGGACAACGCATCCGGTTCAGCGAAGTGCTGCAAATGCAGAAGTGTCTTAAACCTGCATTCAGTCTGAATTCCAGCGGGGGGGCGACACGTGCGGTTACTAAAGGAGGTCGTTTTCTGTAGAAGTCTATGAGAAAGTGACCCACCTCTCACTTGATTTATTACCTCAGTAAACATTTTCATAATGAGTTTATGGTCTCAGTTGCTAGTTTTAAGTTTTCTGCTACACAGAATGATGTTAATTTCTTTAATTATGGTCTCGTTGATTTTAAAATTGGCGATAAAGCAGGGGTTGTTTTAGGGCGTGGCTATGATGTGATTGCCAGTGAAAGTGTGTAACGTAACGTAGAGTGTAAGGGCTCCTCCCTCACTCCTCCCTCTTGTCTAAAATTGTCACGGCCGTAACGGCAAACTCGACGACTCATAGCAGATCTCCACAAACCAATGGGTGACGTCATACATGCTCTGTCCGTTAATATACAGTCTATGGCTCCAACTAGGCCCTAGAAAAGTTAGACTCAAGTAATTTGTGTTGTCCAGCCACTGCATAAAATGATGGAGCCGTGCCACAGACTGCAGCATGTGGCCTGGCCTCTGCATGGGGACATTTTCCACTGGCACTGGCCTTTCTCAACCTATAAGGGGATTACTGTTGCTGACAGATGTAGGCCTGTTTACTTGTCATCCGTACACAGGGCTTCAGAAGTTTAAAAGGTTGGTGGCCCCAGGGAGCCTGCACAGGGAGTTGGCTCTACACTGAGAATCCACTTGGTAAACATTCAGTTAAAAACAAAGGGAGGCAGTATGTAAAGCGGCGAGGTTGATTGTTCTTGGTGGCTTTTCCTGTTTATCTTTTTGCACAATGACTGTTTTAACAAACATGGGACACTTAAGTTTATTTTATTTTATATATGGTAAATTATAATGTAATGTAGTGAACAAATATCTCTCTACTGTTTTCTGAGCCCAAACTGGTACTTTGTAGATTGACAGTGTTTTTGATAGATGCCGAATATTTTATTCTTTTTTGCTTTATGCCCTGAAACTAAACACAGTTTGCAAATACAGTTAGTTCGGAGAGATTGTTCAGTCTGCACACAAAGTCATTTTAAAGCTCTGCTGCCCCTTGCTGGAACAAATGTGAAGCTACAACTGGTGTTTCAGTGGTTGGTCAATGTGAAATCAACAATGACTGTTTTATTGACATTCATGCAAATAATAATATTCTTGAATTTCTTCAAGAATGTAATGATTGCACATCACCTGCTTTTCAGATTTCTTCATTTCTCCCTCATGTGGACCAAACATTAAGACAGCCTCTCAGTATATGTAACTATAGCCTCAAACATCACCACAGGGACACTGAATATTTAAGTTTCACAAAGAATCTAACCTACCTTCCACAATTCATTGGTGACATTAAACCAGTATTAACAGAGCAATGAATCACCTTCTTGGTAATACCTGGAATAAAAACACAGCCATATCTAATTCGTGTAGAGATTGTGACACCAACCAGTGATTTTGTTTATAGAAAATATCAAAGTCATTCTAACAACATGTTTTTATAGGATTTGGGTGGAGAAAAGGATTCTTTCCATTACAAATCCAATACACAGTTCAAATATCCAAAGTTGATGATATCATCAACATGTTCTTTATCTCCTGTTTTTCGTGCACGTTCCCAGGGCCCATATATATTTAGCATCTCAAAGTCACTTGACAAGGATAAAAAAAAAAACTCAGACACTTTCGAGAATGGATGACATCGTGTGTGACGACACCCAGAACCAATGAAACAAAATTAATCATGACGCGTCATTTTCTCAGTTCAACACAAAACACCGGAAGGATAATCTAGATCATTTAACGCATGAGAATAATAAAATAAAATACAGAAAATAGCATAGCAGGGTGAGTGTGCAGATGTCTCTTTAACTGCAGCACCTTAACAAAGCTGTGAATAAATGATTCTTAGCTCTCTGTTCAGAATGATCCGATAAACAGCTGCTACAACCGACCATTACGGTGTAATGAACGGATGAATGGATTTTATACATTTATACTGCAAAACAATAAGTAAATGTCATTTTTTTCTGTCAAACCTATATGTCACAACCACCACTATTGTAATTGAATTTGATATAATGCGGTTAAGAAAACATTTAAACAGTTCAAACCTCTAGCCCTTATGCATCACTGGGGACTTGGGAGATGGCTTTTTAACTTTTCTATCATTTTGGCTGTGTTAATGCATATGGCATACATTTTGGCAAGGGTGTGAGTTTTTATTTTTCTTTGATTTTTGGAGTTCAACCTCAGCTCCTATAATATGTCTATAATAAACTGTGTAGCCAAAATACAGACACTCAGACCTTTAGGAGAAAAATGTCCCTATTGAAATAAATTCAAAACCAAACTTTTTGATCCCCCGGTCATAACGTGATAAAATCATACATTGTTTTATATCAGGCTTTGAATATAGAGCCCTGGTTTCAAATTAGTAGTTTTGCTATTTTCCAACAGATTGAGAAATTTTCTCATGTTTTCCCTGTGGGGCACAAATATGCTATTTTCCTGGTATCCATTAGTGTTATTGCTGTTGTATTATGGAGCACTGCAGTGTTTGATGCAATGCATCAAAATCCATGTTGTTGCTAATCATTGACTTATCCCAGACTGAAAAAAATGACTCCTAGCATTTAGTATACAGAAAATGGTTTAAGTTTTGTGTGGCATTATGTAAACAAACTGACATTTAAAAGGTTAACATTATATCATTTTATGACAGTTATTTTGGACATTTTTTGTCCTCTAAGTAAGTAAAATGTATTTGTAAAATGCTTTTTTATAGACATAAGTCAAAAAGATCTTAACAAGGGCATAAAACAACATGAAGGAAAGAAACCATAGAAAAAGGAGTGACCACGTGAGCCACACCAAAACAGAATAAGAATAAGAAAAGATAAAATAAAATATAAATAGACTAAAACAATAGACCTGAAAACGGACCCTTAAATGATCATTACACATGGATTAAATTTTTTTCTTTTTACAATCCCTGATGTTTAAACTATATATTAGAGAGGTCTCTCATCCTTCTTTTCAAGCACATGCTAACTGTCAAGTTTAGCTTTGATGACACATTCATAAACAAAGTCTGATAAAATTAATTTCTAGCGAGCAATTCTGACAATGGAATTTTACCTGAGGTATTTTGTCTGTTGGCCTTTAACAAAGCAGTTCATCAGATGTCCTGTGAAGTACAGGATTGGGGCCAGTAGAGGCTGCCAGTCTACCTGATATTTTGCATGTCAGGCTGTCCCACAGTAAGCAGGCCATCTTTCTCTACCCTAAACAGACAAGACCTACTCTGACGGCGACTTGCAGGGCTCGTCATCGGACAGCGAGGATGAACTGATGGGTCAGTATCAGGAAGCGGTCAGCCGCTCCCAAGGCCTCCGGGGAGGAGCCAAGGCAGCCGCTAATACCAAACACGCAGGAGGTTTCAGCTGGGAGAGCCGGCAGAAGTACAGCCCTCTGACTGTCGAGTATAACGGCTACAGCAGTGAGGCCTCGGCTGACGACGGTAGGTTATCTGTCTGTGAATTGAATCAGTAAACTAGCTTTCCCCCATGCATTATTCATATATAGAGATGATACAGTTTTATGGTTATTGCATTCATTGTCACCATGATTTTTTGTTTATTTTTCCAATAACATCCACAAAGAATGCCTTAACAATGAGAAAATCCACTTGTTTAATATATTAATACAAATATGTCCCCCTTATCACTGCAGTAAGCTTGAGACAATTGCACAGGTGCTTGTGCACCTCCGAAGCAACAAATGCAAGCGCACCACACACACACACACACACACACACACACACACACACACACACACACACACACACACACACACACACACACACACAGACACACACACACACACACACACACACACACACACACACACACACACACACACACACACACACACACACAATGTGCACACTGATACACACTGTCAGTTAAGCCAGAGAGGTGATCAAAGCGAAGCTCCCGTTAAGCACACTCTCCGTGGGAGGGTTGTGAAACAGTCAACTGTCTGTATAATCTGCACAGCCCCAGCCTCACACATTTTTTTGTATTCTTTTTTTTTATGCATCTCTGTTTCCCATCTGCCTGACTCACCATCACAGGGCGTTTACCGTGGTGGATGGAAGGCAGGCTTTTTCTTTTATTTCAGCATAGACAGAGTCCCAGGAGAACAACTGCATTAACCTATTTGGATCAGTCTTTTATTTGACATACGCACTTCATTTGCACCCTGAATGTGAATCAGTCATTTAGGCTGTGTAATAAATAATATGCTGCATTCATTATTGTTATATCAGATTCATGTGTTCACGTGGAATAGTGCTACAATTAACGAGAGCCTGAGAAGATAAATGTATACTAATATGTCCGATTAAGTAGGCGATTTAAAGTAATAGTTACACATTTTAAAATATTTCAAATACGATTATTCACTTGATCGGCGAGCGTTAGATAAGACGATCTATACCACTCTCATGTCTGTACGCTAAATACGAAGCTACAGCCAGCAGCCAGTTAGCTTAACTTAGCATAGACAGTTAGCCTGGCTCTGTCCAAAGTTAATAAAATCCCTCTACCCGCACCACTAAAGCTCACTAATTAAAACTTTATATCTTGTTTGGGTTACACTTTACTTGAAGGTATCTACATAAGAGTGACATGACACTGTCATGAACATGTCATAAACATTATAAACAAGTCATAAATGTTTTTGACATAACGCTTCTTTTAGTAACTGTCATTCATTTTTTGTCATGACAAATTATGGTTAAGGCCGTTTCATGCTTCTGCGTCAGAAATCAGCCGTGTTTATGTCTGACATTTTTTCAAAGACAAAAACAATCTAATCTTCACCAGGGTCCTCAGTTGGTGAACCATGTCTGAACCAGCTTTGTGTTATATAAGACAGTGGGTTTCAAGGCAGAGTGTCTGGCACAGTCTACTTAGAGCAATGTTTGAATGTGTAGCTGAGGGATAAATAGTGCGCGACATGCTTCTGACTCCATTAGTATAGAAGCAACGCACTGAACAAGGTTGTCATTACGCAAGTGCTGCAAAAGTTGCATGTCTCATAACCACTGGACGGTTCCTGTCATCCTCAGTCTGGGCTCAGAGATATGGTACCAGATCGGCTGTCCATTGATTTCACATACTGTATAAAGATTTTCTGGGCATTTTAGTCGCATGCACAGAAATTCCTGGAGATGATTTCGCTTTTGTAATACTAACAAAGCAGACGCACATCTTCTGATCAAAACTGGAAAACCATAGCCAAATTTCATTTCTGTCTCACACCCACAGTGATTCTTCATTTTGAGATTTAAAGGACATGAGCTAATCAGGGATTCTTGTCAAGTGGCTCTCCAACAAGAGTGAGAACACACAGTCTTTAACACACTACTGATTAGTTGTCCTCTTACAAGGTACATTCAGAGCCAAATTTAGATTATTCTCTGCTAGCTTTGTGCAAGTTGCCTGCAAATTATTCATAATATACTGTTCAGTTTATCTACTGTAAATGAACATTCGATCAAATTAATCTTTAAAACTTTTTTAATTGGGAACCTTCAAAACAAACATGTTCTACTCAGACTCAGATTATTTTCTCAATTATTTTTTTTGTTCATAAATGTCTAAGTAGTGAAAATGTCCATTAGGAAGAATTGATATTGTTGTTTAGTTTGACTAAGACTCCAAGATATTGTGTTAACTATCATACTGTGACTATGACATTTGAGAAGCTGAAACTAGGGAATGTTTAGCTTGGATGTTCTGCTTAAAAAAAAAAATCTTTAATTCTGATGATTGACTAATTGATTAATTGAGGAATCATTTAACTTAAAGATGCAGTAGGTAAGCCTTATAAAACTAATTTTCTGTCATATTTGCTGAAACTGACCCTATGTTCCAGTAGAACTACATGAAGCAGGTCATTTAAAAAAATAAATCCAGCTCCTCTGGCACCACCTACAGAACTGTAGTGTGATTTGCCAAAATCCACCGCTCCCTGTTCAGATGCACCAATCAGGGCCAGGGAGGTGTCTAAATGCGTGTCAATCACTGCTCATGCACATGCATTCGTTCTCCCTTGTGGGGGGAGAGGCTTAGGAGACCGTTTTGGGCTTTAGTGGAAAGGGGGGAGAGACTGAGAAGTTGTCCTGGATCTTCACAATGCTACCTACAACACCTTTAACTTTCAACCCCATGTCCACTAGTTGAGCCCAGTTTAATCAAAGACTCAAGTTATTTACAAGAACAAAAGCAAGACAAGACTAGAGGGACATCTAAAATATTAAACATTACGTTGTGTAGCATTAACATGCTTTTTTCTTTCTTCTTCCACTGGCTTAGAAGATTGACCTCCTGAATTTTGCCTTACAGTAATGGGGTCATGTCTGTAAGGATATTTGCTATATTTCTTCTTAAATTAAGGGGGGGGGGGGTCTTTTGTGAAAATATGTGGAGATGATGATTAGACAGAAATACTGTAATTTTTCCTTGAATGAATGAATTTCAAAGAAGCAGTTCACACTGGATTCAAGACATTTGTGTTATCACTGACTTGTTTTCTGGAGCAGTGAGATTATGTAGTCAGTGTTCCTTGTTAGAGAGAGAGAGAGAGAGAGAGAGAGAGAGAGAGAGAGAGAGGGATTTGAGTAATGTGTGCCCGACAGCAATAATTAGAAATGTACTTGGTTTATTTATATAACAATATTTTAGCTATGAAAGTCTTTTTTTCTTTTTCTTTTTTTGTGAGTCAAATACCCTTAAAGGTTTGAAGGATTATATAAAAAATTCAACATTGGAAACGGATTATTTATTTCTGTAAAATAAAAGGAGGGCACTTAAAGAACATATATATGGAGCAGAATTTAGACATTGTTTGCAGTTTCTATCAACCTTTTATGGATCATCAGATTATTGTAATCAGTTTACTTGTAATAAACAGCACACTAATCCAATCCGTAGCCCGGAGAGGAAGTGGAGCGAGAACGTCATCAATGGCTGCACTTTGGTTGAAAGAACTATAGGTTTGATATTTTCCTCCAAGCTTTGATGCCTGTGGTTTTCACTCCCACTAACCCATCATGGATCAGTCTCGGAACCCTCTCGGGTTCTGGTGTGGCCAGCGGATATACGGATATCCAGTCCAAGACTTTCTCTTCCGTGTGCCGGTCATTGTTTACAGTCTAATTAGGAACTTGAGGATACAAGAATGGATTTGGTGTTGAGAGAATGTCTCTAGAAACAGATATCTGTATATGAATTTAAAAACAAAGCAAATAAAAAGCTCATTAGTCGTCAGACGATAGCCGACCGATGGGTTCCGAGATTGCATTTCAGCCATAGGTGTCGTTTGCACTGGGGACACTAGGGACATGTCGCTCACTTTTAAAAATGTCCCCATCACTTTTTAAAGCAAATTTGTTCAAATGTTTTGAAAAATAGAACACAGAAAACACAGATATGAGGTGAAAGTTTTGAATGGCAGAAACACGAGCAGGCATCTGGCTTGAACACATATGAGCTATTAGAGTCCAGGGGTTTATTAATCAATTAAATGCAGTTATTTGTCATTAAACAGGGGCATTTAAAGATGTTACTTCCACAAAAACAAAAAACAAGAGAAAGGAGGACTAAATCATGCCTACATATGTGTTGACTCAGCAGAGATTACATTAAAGTGAAAACCTGATACCTGATATACAGGTGAATAAATATTTAAAAAGCAATAAAGAATGCCTGATTATATTTTTGATTTTCTATTTGATGATATTCAATTATATTTTTATATTTTGAATTGTCACCTGCTGCATGAATTAAGTGTTTGCCTATACATAAATACATACATTTTTCACCATACATTTTAGCTTAAATTCACTAGAATGCGGGAAAGATTTGTGCGTTTTATGCTGAGTAGGCTTAGTTTCTTAATTTGTATTGCCCTGCAGGCAACCAAAGCCTGCTCAAACATTATTGGTAAATGCTACTCGGACTACAAACAAACCACAATGCTTCCGATACCAAAATCTTGTCCTGTTCCCTATACAGATTCTGCATTCATACGCAGATATCTGTTATAGTGATTAATCGTGGATCAGTAATGACCATGCAGTGAACTCACCAGTCCTGACATCAGTCACTCTTTTCTTCCAAAAGTAGTAGACAGGTTAGTAGATAGGTAGTTGCCATGATATAACTGAGAGAGTATGCCTTATTTCAAACAAGCTGTTGTAAAAGTTCTGAGGCGTCTGTGTTATTTTCTCTCGACTGCCACTGCTGCGTCTGTTTGTCTGTGAGTATGAAGAGCTTTATCCTCAGGACATATGTATTATACATGAGGAGGATTGTGCAGATGCTGCAGAATCAGGCAGGGCGGGAGCCCCGGTGGCAGCGCACACCCTTCCAAAATAGGAAGTAAGCAGTAAGAAAATCGGAGGTTTGTCTGGACCAACTTCTGTCCTCTGAAGTTAGCGTGCAGTCATGACCCCTTGATGAAGACATTGTTGCTAAGGAACACGTCACAGTACTTATTTCATGAATTATTTCAGTGTCAGTGAAATTATTTTGTCACACTTATTCATAAAAAAGTAAGTGCCTTACCTTGATTCTAGTCTATATCGACGACGTGTCATTCTACCGGTCACTTTCCGCTTTCTTTGTGTTGGCATTTTAAACTCCGGTGGATTTGTGAGGACTATGGTAAACTGCTCCTCAGATCTCTGCAGGGTAAATCCAGACAGCTAGCTAGACCATCTGTCCAATCTGAGTTTTCTGTTGCACGACTAAAACAACCTTTGAATATACACGTTCCACCAAAACAAGTTCCTTCCCGAGGCTATTTTGCAGCGGCGCCATTTCTCCGTACGGTGCTTAGCGCCGCCCAAGTCGATTGTGATTGGTTTAAAGAAGTGCCAATAAACCAGAGCACATTTTTTCTCCCATCCCGGAACGCTGTGTGGACTAGCCAGACCCTCCTCCGCAGTGCTGTGAAGGAAGGTCTGGCAATGCAATACTACCTTCATTATAGCATGTAAACCTTGTTTTCATTATGATGAGTTATTCATTTTAGTCTAATAAGCTACTTTAGGTGACAAATGATAAAAAAAACATGGCTTTCTGGCTGGAAGGATTTCCAACACTTCCACCTCACCAGCTAACAATCAGTCCAGTAACACTGTAGATGGAGAAATACAGGTATGACACAAGATATCAGTGGTACTCCAAATGAACAAGTCTGAGAGGAATATTTTTGCTCATTGGGAAATACACTCATTTGCTTTCTTCACAAGATTTGGATGAGATCCTTGTAGCCATAGAAAGGACAATGAAGTGTTGCTCTGCTCATTTGTCACCTAAGATATTTAGGTTATACCTGAGTTTCACAGTCAAGATTCACAAAGCACAAACTGTTTCCCCACTTACAGAAGTACAAGAAGGAAAAACAAGGCAACTGCCAGTACAGAGGGGATGAAACTCTGTGAAGAAGTGGGTTAGACAAGCGGAGGAATGGTAACCATCCCAATTAGCGGGCTGGAGAAAAGAGTAGTGCTTTTACACAGCAGCTTCTATCATATCAACCGCCCCCGGCTCAGCAGGAAAAGAGCTGCTCAAAATGGATTTTCCCCTTTTATCAAGCCCTCCATGACACTTAGTTAAGACTCCTTTGCCTCCATCCTGCCACAGTTATGTGCAACTTTGAGGTGGCGTCTCACTGACATTATTAAGAGTGAAAGTTTGAAGAATTTGGGAGAAAGCTGGAACAATGAGTTGGAGAGGATTTCGTCATCGGTGTTGGCTTTTCCAAAAAGTTATGGAGACAGAAAAAGAAGAGGTTCCCCCCCCCCCCCCCCCCCAGTTATTTTCTTGTTCATCTTTTGTTTTCTTTTTTTTTTTTGCAAGAGACTGGGGGTATAAAGCACTCTTCGCCAGTGTCCCTATGGGAGTATTAGCATCAGCTGCTCAATTTTTGTGAATCCAAATTGGACAAGGGAGGCAGATTTGAGAATGCAATGACAACACTATTGAAGGTTCTTTATAAGTGGCACAGAGACTCTCAGTATAGCCTTATTCTATGCCTTCCAGGCAAACTGAATCATTTAGAAAGGTGAGAGGCATGAAATATGTGGCAGATGAAGAAGTATTCAGTGCATTCCTTTAATGGTGCATATTTGATGTTTTATTTAGGATGTGCATTCAAAAGATTCCTCTCACAGAGCACATAATGCTCACAAGGATGAGCCGAATGAGCTCCAGAGTGAAAATGAAATATATGATAAATTGCAAATAACTCAACGCTAAATAATTACATGAACGATACACATTATAACAGAATATAGGAACCCAAATTATACTATAACATTTACTGTGGTGCAGCTACAGATTAAACTTTACTCTAAATTCAGTTCATATAAAATAAAATGGCAAGGCTATGCAGAAGTGCATATATATTAATGACCGTGTAAGCCTTAAGAAATGAGGGCTTCACTGTCAGTAAATTCAGCCTTTGCTATGTTGTAATCTAGTGTTAATTCTGTAAAGTCATTACAGCATGGGTAAACATTCTCTCTCCACCTTGTCTCATGTTATCTGGCATTGTTGTTTTAAATGGATTAAGATATGTAAGAGTGTGACTCAGTCTGCTTCTAAATAAAAACAAAACCAATACTTACCACCACATGTTGTTTAATAATGCTCTTCCCTATATCCCAAATCCAATGATGATTCTTTTAGCTGCAATGCTGCACAGATCTGAAACTTGCTTTAACATGTCTCACCTTTTAAATCAAAGTATTTTTCAATCAATCAATTCAATCATTTGTATGAGGTACAATTCCAGTGAAATGTAATGCCATCAACATCCTTAAAGTTGTGCATGAGGCAGAATGTGGCCACCAGATCGGCACATAAACAAAGAGCCGCCGGTTGACTGGCACCGGCACTCAGGATCCAGCTAAGTCTCAGCAAAAGGACACCACAGCCCCCGACATCCCCACTGGAAACCGACGCAGGCGTGGAGGCCACCCAGCTCACCATCGGGCGCCTGCACACTGGCCTACAGGATGCCCAAGGATGCAGAAGCCACACTCTGTGTTAAATTCCTCCACGCTTGCCTTGACGCCCCCTTTGATGTAGAGATGGAGATGGACACAGAGATGGTCTTGCTTGTCCTCTAAGTCGTGATCGTAGCCATAGGTCATAGCTGATAGCCATCTTCACCTTTTTCTCTGTGTTTACTCTGATGTTTACATTTGAGAACTTTGACTGGCCAGGCTAGCAGAGTCAGCAGGAGACTGGTGAGTTGATTTCCCTATCCTGATGAGCGACTCATAGTCATTAGATGGCCACGGAGATGCTCTTGCTAGCTTGAGCTCATCTTCTCCATCTTTTCCTTGGTGTTTACTCTGATGTTTACATTTGAAAACTTGACCGTCCACATCTTATATAAAGCACTTTGAATTATTCTGAGTATGAAATATGCTATACAAATCAAATTGTATTGCATTGCCTACAGCGATAGCTGCAGTTGTGGTGTCTACTGTACAGTCATGCCAGCAGCTCTGTTTGACAAAATGTCGGTCTTTATATATTGACATAAAAGGATCAGAGTTATAATTATATACTGTTTTATTTTATGTCAACCTGCTAGCCAGCACCTCACTAGAAAGGCAATCCATCAACTAATTGTTGAGACATTTCATTCTAAACCGCGAGCGGCCCTATAGTTGGGAGATCCCCAAAGTCAGTAGGATACATTGTCTGAGAACTATGAGTGTGAGAACCATGAGGCTTTTAGATAAAAAAAAAAGTCAAGGGACCACCAAAGTCATTAGGCTTTGTTCTCTGGGGACCGTGAATGTACCAAATTTCATGGCAATTGATCCAACAAGAGAAATTTTACTCTAGACCTAAGTAGTTAACCTGTACAACCGACTGACATTGCCATCGCTACACCACTGCTGCTGGCATGGCCAAAAAGCGAAAGAACCAAAAATAAAAGAATAATAGAAAGAGCAAGAACCACTTTATCCACATCATTCAAATAAAAAGTCTGTATCATATGATGTAATAATATGTACATTATTGTGATCCTCTCTCTTCTGGCTTCCCTCCAACCAGCCAACTGCATCCAGAGGATGAGACGAACGCCACCGCTGGATGAGCTCCAGCCACCTCCTTATCAGGATGAGAACGGCTCTCCAAGGATGTCCTGTACACTGTCTGACCTGGGAGATGCCAAGTGTGATCTGTCCTATACCAGCGGCAGTCCCCACCTGTCCTTTGGCAAATGCCCCAGTGAGTGCAGCGACGGTCCTGAGACTGAGAGTTACCTCAACAAGGGTTACGAGGAGGATGTACCGAGTGACAGTACAGCTGTCCTCAGCCCAGAGGTAAATGCCAGTGATGAAAGATATGACTGGAAATGTATATTGTGGTTTTTATTACACATTGAACATCTCATTGGTTTCTTCAGGACATGTCAGCCCGTGGATCCGCAGCTCAGCTCCCTAAAGGTTATGAACCAGATCCAGTTGCAAAATATGGCACTCTGGACGTGGTGTTTGACTACGACTCAGAGGATCAGCAACTGGCAGTCACCATCACGGCGGTATCGGATCTTCCCGCCCTAAAACGCACAGGCAACATCTCCTGGCAGGTCCACCTGGTGCTGCTGCCCACCAAGAAGCAGAGAGCCAAGACAGGAATCCAGAGAGGTCCGTGCCCAATCTTCACCGAGACCTTCCGCTTCAGCCACGTGGAGTCAGAGATGATCAGCAATTACGCCATCCGATTGCGCCTTTATAGTATGCGGCGGATGAAGAAGGAGAAGGTGCTCGGGGAAAAGGTGTTCTACCTCACCAAGCTCAACCTTCAGGGCAAAATGTCTGTGCCGGTCATATTAGACCCATGCTGTGCTCTCCTGGTAAGTAGGATCAAAGCAGGTGTTGGCTTTCAAGCGCTCTCTCAACGCCTCACTAATTGTGCTGCTCTACGTTGATCGATCTTTCATGTGTTTGGATACAAAAATTTGAATGGGGTGATATTTTGCAGCTCCAGAGAATATAAAGATCCAACCAGCTACTTCTGTTTGCCTTGTTGGTTTAATGTTTTCTGAGGGATAGATGGTCAAATCTATTTAGTTGTGGTGGTTTGTTTTTCCTTTTCCTAGAATTCAAGATCTTACATCAGTTTAAAGTCTAAAATTCGGATAACAAAGAGGAAAAGCAGCTAAGGCATATCTCAAACCACAAGGGTCTATTAACATATTCAACAGGGAATTTGTCATATATAAGTTTACTTGCCTTTGCCTTTTATTGTTTCTTACAACATTGTTTTTTTTAGTGCTTTGGCAAAAGAGCAACATATGGTGTTGGAAAAATAAGTAAACATTGACAAGGAAATGCATCTTTTTCAACACTAGCTATGGGCAGGGCTTAATGATCAGTAGATTGCCAGACGTAGCCAAGTAGTGTCATCAGCATGATAATGCATTTGTACACTGGGTTTTGCAAATGCTGTTGATAAAGCTAGGAAAATGGTAATGGTAACAGGAACTGAAACACATTCTTGATATTGCACTAGATATGGGGAGCATTGACTGTGATTTTTGTTATACATATACCAGTGAACAATCCTCTAAATGTCTGCAAATATTTTCAGGGTGGTGAATCTCAAGTCAGCCTCTCAGATATGACATGCAGTGAAAGCGCCTCATCATTTCAGTCAGTCAGTCAGACTTCCACACCAGAGATCCTCGTGGGCCTGGTGTACAATGCCACGACAGGACGTCTCTCAGTGGAGATCATCAAAGGCATCCATTTTAAAAACCTGTCTGCCAACAAGCCACCCAGTAAGTACACTAAAACGTTTTGAGTCATTGTCAAAAGACCAGTGAAGAGTGTAAACAATTTTTTCGAGCTGTTTCAGATGGGAAAAAAGGACAAGTTGAGCCTGTGCATAGGGATGTATGTTTATGCAGCTTTACATTTTTACATTTACATTACATTTGCATCATGCTTCCACAGCAAATGTCACAACCAATTATATTGTTTTTCTACACCAAATTTAAATGATAGTTTTTACAAATTAGCAATCCATACACGCCAACTTGTTTTTTGTGTCAGCATTTAAAGATCCAGTGTGTAACGTGTTCATTTATTCATTATCAAAATACGTGTTGCCCGTTCACAAACTATTTACCACCACCATCAATTCCAAGTATTCGTTTTGGCTTGAAATTTTACATTTGCATGAACTGGGGTAGACGCTCCATATTCATGCGCCATCTTGACATACGTTAGCTGCTAAGGGACATACAGGACATACTGCTCCGTCTTTCACATGATAAACTCACAGGTGCTGCTAATGCTGCTAATGGGTATCGTCGCTTCCCGGCCCCGGCAAGTTTGATGAAGGAAACCACATGTATTCAAAATCCAAATTTCAGGAACAGGAGTCTTCTTCTTCGCCCAGAAAAAGAAAAAGGATATTGAAAAGAGCAAGAGACCAGCAAGAGACCAGCTTTTTGAAGTGTGAAGGCTACCGTAGCTGTAATATGTAGTTTGAACTGCGTGGTGCGAGAGAGTTGATTGTGATATATGATCTCAACGCTAGATGGGAGAAATTCCTACACATTGGACCTTTAAAGTTATACACTGTCAGTCTAAAATTCATTCATTCATTCATCTTACATACTGTAAGTATATATTGTAAATGGCACTTGCACACTAATAGAAAACAAAGAGCTTGAATCATTCTTGGAAAAATATGTGATCAAAACTGATGTAAAATGCCTTTGTTAAACATATATGAAATAAAATGCTATTTGCTTTCAATTGTCCAGCTAAGACTGAGAGAAATGGCTTGAAACGTCTCCCAATGAGACATAGTCTGATCTATCCATTTTAGCTGCACTACCTGCTTTTCAGTTTTCCTCTGGTTTGATCCCTGGTTTCCGTCATTTACTGCTCAGTTTTCAGCGGTCCGAGCAGCAAGTTCAAACAAAAACTGCCTCTTGTTGAACTTTGTGAGGTGTTGTTGACCTTCTGACCCTGTTTCTCTTTCCTCACATCTTCTGTTATGTCTGCACCTGAAATTCTCTCACCCTACTACCTTTATGACATCTTGGTCCGTTGTTTTTTTCTTACTGCTGTCCAACCCTTGTTGTCAGATGGGCTGTTCTGTTGTCTAAAACACTTGATAGGTGGACAGGTTTATATTATCAGAGGTGAGTCTCTGTCCGTGCCGCAAAGTGAGGTGCGATCGCTGTTGAACTATGTATTTATTCATACTATCTTCATGGATGCAGTCAATGAAACACAAAGCATTTTTCATTGGTCAATATTTGAAAAAAAAAAAATTTTGAACTATTTTATTTACTTATATGGTTTCCGTAATATCTGTAAAATATTTTTCCACAAGTAAAAATTGTAAGAAAAAAAGAATAATGTATGAGGAAACAGAACAATGTGACAACCAAGAAAAGTTAGTTTAAAAGTTTTTAATTAAAGCAATCGTTTGACATATTGAGAAATGACCATTTTCACTTTCCTGCCCAGTTAGATGAGAAGATCAATACCACTTTCATATCTGAACAGTAAATATGAAGCTACAGCCAACAGCTGGTTAGCTTAGCTTAGCATAAAGACTGGAAACAGCTAACACTGTTCAAAGGTAACAAAATCCCTCCGCTCCATCTCCGCAGATTGTTACTGCACCAAGAAATAGTGCAGTGCATAGCCCTTGTAAAAATGCAACCTGCCACTTTTACACTTGCCGTTTTGTATTGATTAAACAAATGAGAAATAGCATGCTAATTACCACGCTTTGGAGCTGCTGGTAGGCAGATAGGAAATTACAGACAGTCAGGCTGTCTGTTTCCCCGTTTGCCGTCTTTATGCCAAGTTAAGCTCATGGTCTCCTTTCCGTAGCTTCATATTTAGCAAACAGACATGGGAATCTATCAATATGCTCATCTGTCTCTTGGCAGGAAGTGAATACCTTTGTTGCCCAAAAGTATAAAATCATGCAAACATTACTTGTAAAAAGCGGCAATAGGAACTATGGCAATTACTTTTCATTGTTACTCCTTCACAACCTCTTTCAAATTCTAACACTTATCCATGAAGATAGCTGCTTGTTGTAAACCCTGTTCCCTTCTTTTTTCCCAATGTGTATGTGTTTGTCTTATGCACAAGTCCTGTAACCACTCTCACTACCTGTGTTGTGTCTTGTGTTTGTGCAAGCGATGCCTGCAAGTCTTTTCACTCAGAAGTAACACTTTTCATGCTAAGTCAATCCGGTTTGCTTGGTGGCTGAGGGCCAGCTAGAAGGAAATGCTGTGCGTCATCCACTGCTGGCTTTATTCAAAGTACACTTTGGCATGCTTTGGGTGTTATTTGACATTTTTCAGTTCTGCTTACAGCATATGAAACAGAAACAGGACTTCTGTGACAGTGTAGAGCATAAATATTCATCGAAAAAACACATACTGTCCTCCCATTAATTGCTGTGTTCCATTTATTTATGAATGTCTGTAACTAATGACTAGCTGCCAGATTTTAACATTGTTTGTGCTTCCCTCAATAGCGTATCCACGTACTGTATACAAATTGCATTTAGAAAATAGTCACATCTGGTAACACTGAAAAAAAGCTTTGTGCAAAATCCTTATGGAGGCCTTGATTGACTTTGTGTATCTTACAAAGTGGAAAGAGCGCGGTGAAAGATGCGGAGCAATTTCAGAGCTCCTTTTCTGTAATTTCAAAACAGTACCAAGCTGACAAGTCAAGTTAATCATCAGTCGCAGCCCCTCTCATTCAGCAACAATACCAAAGAGCCATGAATCACCGCTACTGACCACTTAAGACATCCACAGCTCTACAGAGCCCATTCAGCAGCAGTCAAAAAAGAAATCAAGGCTATTTTTTTCACTGTGCTTTTATGTCAAAGAGAGCAACTGAATGTGTGATTTGAGGAAGTGAGCTACTGTAGGCGTTGGAAGGCAGCTGGCACTCGACAGTATGAAAGCCTCGGCAATTCATTCCTTATACTCCCTCTTAGACAGGAACATAATACACAGCATTATTATTGAGTATGGTTGTAGACGAGGGGCGAAACACTCTCAAAGACCCATTGTGATTGCCAGTCTTGCCTCGTTTACTTTCAGCTGAATTTGTGGCTTCAGTGCGTATCGTGATTTCTGCATGGAGATGAGGAGTGAAAAAGAAAAACCGTGAATGCTGAATCACTTGATAATGCTAGTGTTTTTCCTTTTTCTCCTTTCTTTCTCGGTTAAATGAATGAGTTTTATTGGGAAGTATTTCTTTTTTGAAATATGCACTGATTTACAATAAAATAGAAGCTGGGGGAAAAGCTGGGAAATTTCACACAGATTATCAGTATCATAACTGCTATGTACTAGATGAATGTGAAACATGTCCAAAGATTATGTTTTCTCTTTGATTACAAGGACTACTTGTGTTATAGGTTTATTTTTTTATTTTTTTCATCATCAGTTTTGGAAAAGGCTCTTCATCCTCTTATGCACAGGCAGACACATTACTAACTTTTTACAACCCATTTATATCTTTAACATTATCCCCTACTTCAGGTTAGACATACTTTACAGTAGTTGCCTAGCAACAAGACAGAAGTAACGCTCCTTGCACCCTTTGAATTCTCGCTCTGTTATCAGGAACACTCACAGCTGCGTTTCGTGTTTGATCAGGAGAAAACCGCATCCTATGTGGTCATGATCTTATACATCAACTGCAGTGGCATTGTAACAGGAACAAACGCTTTGTGGGGAAAATGGGTCATACCCTGCTGCAGAGGAAACACAGCTTCAGAAGGTAGTAATGCTTTCATTCAAAGAGAACTCACTGTAGAAACATAAGGATTTTGCACAAATGATCCAGCACTCAAGTCGGATTCCATACATTTAAAAATGTTTCTAAAGGTTTACATCATTTCCCTTTTAATTGTCTACTCTGCCTGTTTCTTGCTCAGATACATATGTTAAGCTGACCTTACTGAACTCCATGGGCCACGAGATGTCCAAGTGTAAGACATCCATCTGTCGAGGTCAACCCAACCCAACCTACAAAGAGACGTTTGTCTTCCAGGTAGCACTTTTCCAGCTATCGGACGTCACGCTTATCCTGTCCGTCTACAACAAGCGCAGCATGAAGCGTAAGGAGATGATTGGCTGGATTTCGCTCGGCCTCAACAGCTCTGGAGAGGGGGAGCTCACCCACTGGACTCAGATGAAAGAGTCTAAAGGACAGCAGGTTTGCCGTTGGCACAGTTTGTTGGAGTCCTAACAGCAAGAGAATAGTAAGTGAATGAGAGTGCGTGAGGATAACTGCACAGAGCAGTTGTCTTCCCAGACAGGCGAGAAATGGAGTTCAGCTGGGATAGAGGAATGTGACAGACGTCCAGGGAACCAGGGTCAGTGGGGATGAAGGAAAAGACAGAACGACATGTGTCTGCACTCAAAGTTGTTTCAGCTTGGCACAGCATATTAAGCATTTTTATGGCACTGTTTGTAAAATCACCATTGATTAGTCGTATGGCTAGTAATGGGATGTCGTTTATTTTCATGGATTGCCTTGTAATAACCTTTACGTTTCTGTAGATGGCACTCTGTTTTTGTCTGTTGAACTGGTTGAGCTGGGACCTGTTCCAAGAAACAGGTTCTGGGCAACGTTGTTGAGTAAATTATTGTCCGATAGTTTTGTGTTTCCACACCTCCAGCTCAAACAACTGACATCAGGATTATTCTAAATCTTATCCGAAAGGTTTACAACATGAAACATCGCCCCTCTCTTTGTATTTCTGCCTGTATACAACACGTTTTTGTCATGTACAGAACACGGATGTGCATGGCCACTTTTCAAATCAGTAGTAGGTAGTTTTCAAATTTGTCAGTTTCTTAAAGGGACAATCTTACTACAGTGTGGTGAACTCAAAATATTCTACTAAAGTTTTTTACATGACATATATTTGTGTTCTTGCTCCTTGTTTTTCCTCACTGGTTTGAAGTGGGCGTGGCTTAGTTGGAAAAAGGTGATGATGTCATGTATTACCATGCACCAGTCAGATTTAAGCAAGCAACATTTGAATCAAAATCATTTGTCGGAGTGTTTGCTTATGTTACCAGTAACCACACACACAGTTTTTGAGTGGCTAAATATTATATTAACTAAAAAATAATTTATTTTTCTAAACGTTGACTTGCTATATTGAATATTCAATGTTATAGAGAAATGCTTTAAAAACCAAGTTATCAGGGGTTTTAAGCCATTTTTATGGTACGAGAAACCACATTTTGCATTTATTTACCCCGGCTAGCTAACTAATTGTAGCAACATTCTTGTTATATGAGTAAACAGGGCAGCACCAGTGCCATGCTCTGCCTGGGAGAAAATACCACCACCAGTGTAATTTTCTACTTAGCTCTTGAATTTGAATTTCCCCCGATGTCTGTTGTTTATGCCAGAGGTGTGGCTACATGAAGAAGCTACCATCACTGCTCATGTTTGCTACAGTAGCTACAAACATAAACAGCACCACTTCTTCCATGTAGGGAAGACATTAGAGAAACAAGTTTCATGAATTTAATATGGATACAATTTAGGTTAAATCACCATGTTGTTGATGAATGTTGCTGATTATTACTTTGCCAAAGCTTAATTTGCCACATCCCAATGTGTCTACTGCAAACTTATTGCAATTACTTGTTGCATTCAAATGTGCAGGACTCTGGGAATGGAGGTATGTTGAAAGATATTTTGAAGGCCAAGGAAGTGGTGGCCATTTTGGATCGGTTTCCAGAGAACTTATAAAGAATTGATTTGGAGACTTGAGTTGAATTACACTTTTTATGAATCTCAGTTGACACTGCCGAGGCTAAACCCCTCACCATTGTTTGAGCCTCAACTTTAGTATATAAAAGATCAACTAAATAATTTTAGACAGGCAAACGTCAGGCAAATACAATTCTTGATATATAACCTGACAGTGGAAGTGTCATGGTTGATGTTGAGATGAAGTTCAGTAGTGATCTCTGAGAAGAATTAAGCATTTCACATTGTTAGATATGTTTTTAAAAACACTGGTTTGCGGAAGCAATGACAGACTGAGATATGTTATATATAGAAATGTGTCGTAGTTACTGTGGTGGTTGTGTGATCTTGCGTTTCCATGCACTATTAAAAAGTCACACAGAATGTCAAAGGCATATTCAAAGACATTTTAGACACTTTTTGTATGGGTACCAAATAACTTGGTCACATATCACAGCAGTGAAGCTAACAAGGAAAAAGAAAATATACCTGTTAATCTCTTTTACCCGCTCTGGTGCTAATAAGTGCTGTGGCTGCACGCACGGAATCCCTTGCCTTATGGTTTAGTCAGTTCATAAATGACTGTAAGTGGACCCAGTACAAGAACAGACACAGATACACCCTCAGAGCACACAGACCATAATTATAGGAAGCACACGCACAGCACCATTCAACCTCACTGAAGGGAATTCAAACTGTTTTCATAGGAGCCTCAGAGTGCAATGACAAACAGAATGTCTAAATGTGAATGGGTTGTGTTTAGCTGTGGACACTTTCTCACTTCATTTCATTTACAGACAACAGAAAATACATATACTCTTTACTGTGCCTGTGGTTGTGGTGAAAGCTAGCTTTGTGCAGTGTTTACCAAGTGGATGTGTTGTGTGTGTGTGGCTGTGTGTGTTGACTGGAAAGGTAGAGTGTGTGTGTGTGTGTGTGTGTGTGTGGAGGGGGGGTTGTGATAGTTGTATTTTCTCGTTGGTTGTGACAATTTCTGAATTTATTTACCCGTATTTAGAACGCAGTAACACACTTCTTGAATGTCTGCCATATACTTTATATACAGTAAATGTGTTGTTATCTATTTTTGTATCAATAATGGGGAGGGAATTGTGTTCAGACAGTTGAATGGTGATTCACATATTAACCCACCCTGTGAGCAATACTATTCTGGATTGCTATTGTTTATTCTGTTCCTTTATTTTATGTTTTAGAGGTGTTATGTCTGAGTAGCTCTGGTCTTCTTTACATCCCCTTCTCTAAAATAAGAAAGGGATGTGACGGAAACCAGCAGAGCTCATCTTAAAATCAATCTGTCAAGACCTTTGATGCTTTTTAACGGTGTGAAACAGAAGCACAGCCTTTACAGCACAACAGTCAAACACACCGTGTAAAAGCTTGGCAGTAGCTCACTTGTACATGTAGAGATACATCATATCATTGGAATCCAAATTTCACCAAAAAAAATCCACACATGCAATATTTGTTTTATGATCAGGCTGGATCATTTGATTAGACTTTAGTAAATTAATTATTATGTCTTGCATTTAACTGCAAGCAGAAAAGGGGGAGTGATCTTGTTAAATCAACAGAAGGTGTGCAGGAATATAAATAGTGTGATCTTTCACACTGGTAGTTGGTGTCTGATGCTCCATAGTCAAGCCTATTATCAGTTAAGAAGTAGATTTCTGTGCGTCCTGGGATGATGCACAATGGTGACAAAAAGGTTCTTCAACAACTCTTCACAGAAACATTTAAAATACAGACTCACACTTTCCTTAGAGCACCACATATCCTATTGACATGTCACTTATGTTTTTAACGTTAAGATCGGGTCTTGCTACCAAGCTATGGAGGCAAAAGCAGATTTGAGATTTAAATTATAATAAATCCCCCTCTTAAAAAAATTATTAGAATGCACAATTGTTTTTAAATGTATTTAAGGGTATGCAAATTCAGATGGAAAATTGTGCCCACAATTAAAGAAAAACTATATTCAGGTCATTTTCTGATCTAAAATTTCAAGTTGAGTAAAAAACAACTACAAAAAAACTAAAATTCAGAAACAAATTCAGAAACAAGAAACAAAAATAAGAACTGATAAGACCTCTGTCTTTGAATTTGTGAAACAGTTTTGAAATTCAAACCACATACATTGAGATACATGTTTTTTAAAGTTATTAATAAATAATAATAATAATAATAATAATAATAATAATAAGTAGTATTTCAAATTCTACGTTAAGTATTCAGTAGTAGTTATTTTTCAGAATAAGGTACTCAGCTGCATTTAAAATTCATTTTATGGCCATCCTTTGCTCCTGTACAAACCAACACAAAGGCCGGGTCGAACAATTTTCTATAGCTCTTTGTTCTGCTAATCTTTCACAAGATGTGTTCCACTAATAAGGTTTTATAAACAATACGGCTATGCTTTGCAGTGTAGTTTCTTTTGCTTTAATTTCCTTGACACATTTCCAAAAAATCCCCTGTTTAAATGCTGGTTTTAATTTTTTTTTTTTTTTTCTTTCTTTCTTTTAGTTTGGAAACTACCTATGCCACAGATGGCATTGGTGCCTTACTGTTTTTCACTCAGCAACCTTGTGTCACAGTGTCTTAATGTACTTGTACATGTACTTTTCTTCTGTACTTCAGGCTGAGTTTGATTTGTAAAATGTCTTACGAATTGAATTATGATAGACAGAATTTATATGTGATATTGTTTAAAAAAGGAAAATACACACTTTTGTGGGAGCAGTTTGTTCTACCATATATCATCACATCTTTGTGTGTGTGTGTGTGTGTGTGTGTGTGTGTGTGTGTGTGTGTGTGTGTGTGTCATTTACCCTAAAGCAACTACACTAGTGTTAATATGAGCAAACATCCACTCTGTACACAGTGTTGAACCCTTTCACACGATAAAGTTTTGGGCTTTAGGTACATTTTGAATTAGATGTGCAGCAGCTCTGCTCTAATACAGTTACTTAAGTCTACAAAATGTCCAATTGCAACAAAACAACCAACAGGTGGAGCAAGTATTGCATTTGTATGCTTATTTGGCAATGTTTAGCAAATTTGACCTTCAATAATTTTATATTGTTTGAAAGCAGATTGCCTTAAGCGCTCATAGTGAGTGGTTTACTTCTACGGTTTGGGTGGGTAGCTTCTTTACTGGTCTTTACTGGTGAAAATAAAAAAAAATGATCAAAGGCCAACAAATATTTTTTAAGAAAATGGTTTTGTAGCATTGTGGGATACCAGGAGAATGGATATTTATAATATACAGTATATCCATCCATTTGTGTTTCTCAATATATATCGTATATCAAAAGGCATGTTAATAGGGAGCACTCACAAGCAGTGTTTCCTCTTAGCTGATCATTGTGTGAGCTACATTTCATCACACAGACTAAATAAAGATTATATATTTCATGCTATAGGTTTTAGATCCACTATGTAGAGACTTTACGGTGATGTAGGTCTCACAGAATTGATTCCCCTGCTTTGTGTGATGTTGGCACAGACCTGAATCTTTTAGTGGCTTTAGCAAAGGTCCTATTGTAAAACAAAGGTAAAGAGAGAAAACAAGATCAGAAATATAAGGTTTTTACAATTAACTGTTCTCAAGCACATTCCACAGCTGAACACAGAACAAAGCGCCCAGGGGGAGAAATGCTGGAAAATAAGATTCAGTGGCTGCTGCTGCTGAATCAAAGGGGAAATGCATGACAGATGAGAGGGGCTTGCTCCCTCCCCTCTCTTTGTCGGTCACATCCCTGCAGAGCAGATCTCCAACACACAACAAGTCTAAAAAAAGTGTTATGTTGCCTTCAAGTGCTGTCGGAATTATGACAATTACGAATTTAGTGCACAGGCTCAAACAAATTGGGAATAATGTGACATTTAGGAGACTAAAGGAAAATGAACACAGTAAAATTTGACAAGGGAAATTAAAAGATTAATAAGCAAGTATGAGGTAAAATGTATGTAGGCTCTATGTGAATCGCTGGGTTGATGACTGTGTAATATTTATGTATGTGGGCCTACAAACACAAGAAATCAATCCACTAGTATCAATGAAACAATTACAGCTAAAGCGATTAGTCAATCGACATGGGGGGGTTTCAAGCATCGGAAGGGGTGCTAGCCTACTTATCTTGGTCATAATGATAGTAAATTGATAGTAGCCTACATTAAATATCATTTGATTTTGGATTGTTAATCGATAATTAAAAGAATCGTTAGGTGATGCCCTAAACAACATCAAAAGGATCATCAATATAGGGCCTATAAGCTGCAACAATAAGTCGTCAGTCACTGACTATTCACTTACAATCTAAGCACCAATAAAGTGGGGGACATTTCGAGCAGTACCTGAACTCCTCAGCAGTAGTTGACTGGAAGGGATGGAGCTGCGACGCTGTGACGCTGGTGTTGTTTTCTCCGCCACATATTGATATGAACTGTCGACCCAGCCGTAACGACGTGAGCTGCTCGGAACCGTCTGCATGGGAAACCACCCTGAATGGACTACCACACCACCGAAACAACACAAGCCAACCTTTTAATTTCATTGAGGAAAAGAAAAACAACAGCTGTCTACATTTACCAGCGAGGAAAGCGCGCGGGGATGCTTCGCGCTGGTACTGTGAAACGCGCGCGCTTAATGATAAGTATTTAGACAAGTAGCTAATTAACTAGTAATTACATAAGTGGTATTTAAACCACAAGTGTGGTTCGCGTGTCTGCTAGTCGGCTAAAATTAGAACTACGCGCTGCCAACGAAGGACACGGTCTTTATTCAGTAGGACATTTTTCATCAACGCACCTTGGATTTCAGTCTTTATCACAAAGCAAGTGTGGAGCCGAGGACGAGGTCCAAACAATTTAAGACAGGTAAGCTAAAATTTAGCTAAATGTGTCAAACATGTTTAGTCGTGTGAGTATCAGGTTCAGTGGCTTTAGTATTGAAAAGTAAAAGTAAGCTTTATAATGTTTTTGCCACCATAAGTTATTCCTAAACGCTCTGCTGTTTATATGACTTCAAATGTGTGTGTCTTTGTCTTCCGTAATGTAATAATTATTCAAACACAGCATCCCATTTGGACTCGCACTCAATTTTGGCAAGTGCCAACTCGACCTTACCTTGTTGACGCCTATAGCCAATCAATGAGGTCACACTGAGAGGTAAACACTAACTTGTTAAGTTAAGGTTATTTTGAAAAATGAATTGCTTACGAAATGATTTTCAGAGAAGTTCTGTTTAATTTAAAATCCAATCAAGCAATGTGAACAATGGCAATACATTGTAGACAAGTACAGAAAAAAGCTACCTAAAATCAAACATTTTGTTGAGTAATTCTGTTGATTTAGCTAAATTGCTTTAGTCAATGCAAAGTGGATAAGTCAATGTTCACTGCGCTGAGTACATGTTTTAATAAACCTGTTGTAGAATGATTAGATGTCATACTGCAGGATTAATGAGAACCAGAGCTTTCAATAGCTCACTAGTATGACATGACAGAGACCCTGGTCTAACATATTATGCAGGCTGACATAACCAGCCACCCTCCTGGCATCCATCCAGCCTCACTTCATTATTTTGTAGGGGACCGCTCTTGGCTGCAAATCCTGAAGTGGCGGTTGCCTGTATTACTGCTGCCTTCTGAAAGGAAGCGGGTTTAGACGATTTAGCTGAATTCTGAGCTTCTGTTCTAATTCTCTCCTTGATGTCATTTCTGTGCTGACTTAGACTCAGTGTCACAAGCATTGACTCACTCAGTGTGGACCATTAACACCCTGTTGGCCCCAAACAGGATTGAAAAAATTCAAACATAGACAGTCTTATGGAGTTAGAGCAATAAATATACCCCATCTCCTCTCTGTCTCTCCCTTTCTTTATGCCGTTTTGGTGAAAGAAAGGCTTTGTGCGCAGTGGGTTGGTAACAGGGTTGGATGCGCTTCACCACCACTCACTGCCAACAACATCCGGAGTAACTTGCCAGGAATTCCACCTTTGCTATTTGTTTCCCTTGGAGGGAAAAGTGTGTTATGTGGAATATAGTGAGGCACGCAACAGGGGGGAACATCCAGCTCAGATTAAACTAACAGACCAGAGAAGAGGGGCTGTAACAAGAGGAAGCGCTCCGGCTTTGCAGCATGGTGGACGGGTTCCTGGCATCTAGCTTGGGCAAGTCCAATGCCAGATTCCTTCTCTTTGCCGCCTGCCAAAGCCCTCCGCCCCATCGTCTTTATCAAAAGACCTCGCTGCGATTCCCCTCTTCCAGTTCTGTCGCGGCGCTATCAATCATATCTTGCTCTCAGCAGACTCTTCTGCTCATTAAGGATGTGAACCTGTAGGTATCCTGCAGCCCCCCTAGCCATTCATCTCTCTCAGCAGGGCGCAGAGACTCACATCTGGAGCAGCATTTCAAAACAGCAGACATGTAGTGTACGCTGAAGGAGATTCAATACATCTTTTAAAGGCTACCTTTTAGCAGACACGGTGCCAAGCATAACATTAACAGCACTTGAAGTGTGTTGTTTATACACAAACCTGTAATGGTTTGTAATCTGCCAATAAGGCAGAAACAGCAGGTGTACAGCAGTACATAATATATATTACTGCACAAAGGAAAGTTTAGGTTACCACTGAAAGACAGAAATGCTAATGAAATGTCATTGGTGGTTATAGTTAACAAAAAATAGGATGGCTTCACATCTCATTCCCTTTGTCCCTCTCTTTCTCTGCTCTGTTTTGTGTAAAAGGTCTCAGCCAAGACAAGTTGTGTGTGTGTGTGTGTGTGTGTGTGTGTGTGTGTGTGTGTGTGTGTGTGTGTGTGTGTGTGTGTGTGTGTGTGTGTGTGTGTGTGTGTGTGTGTGTGTGTGTGTGTGTGTGTGTGTGAGAGAGAAGAGAGAGGACTGCAGGGTGTAGCCCCAGACTTCTTTTTTTCCCCTCAGGCACCGCTTCCCCATCATGAATACGCCTTTGTGCTCCAGAAAGACACACAACTAAAGGTGGACAACTTTAGAGGAAAGGATAGAGGAAGGTGTGACATGACATTTATTTATAGCTGAGACCTTAACCATGACTTCACCTCCATCGAAAATAACTGTATTTACAACATGAGATCGTACTCCTTGAAAGTCCTCTAGTACCTCCAAAAAATGTATTTTTCCCCCCAAAGATTCCTTTTAATACTCTGTGTGTCTGTAATGAATTTAGACCTGCATAAGAGCAGGATTTTGTTTAGATGAGACCAAATTAATGCAACGTGTACAAACGCTCGTTCAAAATGCTTCACATTCCAGGTGTCAACGTTTATCAACGTAAGTGGTACCATATTTGTGGTGGATTTCAGACCCCTTTCCTTAGCTTTGAAAACAATCTTAGGTTGATGGTAAGTTTTTTTATTTATTTTTTATTTTTTTATTTTTATAAACACATACCGATGCACTTATCTGCCTTTAATGTGCTGCATACACCTCTTGCAGTGACCTACCCACAGACCTCTGGCCCGTTAACCCTCACAGTCACAACAAGCCATCCCCAGATTATCCATAATGCAGCACCGTACAGCTTCCCTGCCACAACACATGTGTCATCACTCAGCAAGAAAAGCGCTGGGCGAAACCCTGGGGGCCCTAAGCCCAGCTTAGTCACGCCACCGTGGCCAAGACGGCCCTCCACCAACTGGAAACTGCTCTGATGACTCCTGACAGGCTGCAAGCTAGCACAAACACAATATAAGATGCAACCAAAAGAAAATACCAACATAATACAGCATAAGAGTGGAAGGGCAGCAGAGGATGCTTCTTGTTATTTTTGTCCAACATCAGGGTATCCTTAAGAAGTCCAGAAAAACCTTAATTTAGATAATAAAACCGTTAAGCCTGAAATGTTAACATAATTTGTAAAAAGGTTTCTACTTTTGTGTTGTGAAATTATTTATTAATTAAGTCTTATTAAGTCTCTTTCAGATTCACATACAGTATGACCAAACTGAATGGAGAAGTAAAGTGTGGGCAGATTGTTCTGTATTAACAGGGAAGAGTAAATGTCATCAGCATAATATAGCCTATATATTTATAAGTACCAATTAGAACTCCATACAGTAGTAGTAAGTAGCCAAGTCTTACACCACCTACGTCTAATTACAACCTAGTTGAACTTTGAATTGTGGCACAAAGCATTGCTATTGTATATTAAGCCCTTAATGTTCTTGGCTCAAATAATAGTATGCATTAGCAGATATGTAGAACAAGTGAAAAAAATAATGGGAGTAATTTAAGAAAAGAGTCCAAAGATATCACCCAGCATGGTTCTTTGTCAAGCCTGAAAACATGTTTTGCAAATATGCATGGCCATCATGTGCACAAGGAGGCAAGTGTCGCATTTACTGAACCAGCCCCAGACTTGCAGCTTTGTTGACATCCCATTGAAGCTGCTTTAGTCCCTTTTTTCTCACACTGAAGACATCCAGACTGTTTCATTTTCTAAAAAGAGGGTTTACAAGTCTTACTTAAGGCACACAAAACAACTACTGTACATTAGTGTCCCTAATCCTACTCAAATTCCTACTGTAAGGAATGTCTAATGTCACACATAAATATGTAGAGGAAGAGCCCTCTGTGTAGCAATTGATCATGTTATCAAAAAGGCTGTCAGTGCATTAAGGTTTTTGGTTTTTAAAAAGCATAGTTATTGTGTTTTTGCATTGATTGATGTTTTTTGAGCATGCCTCTGCAAAGCATCTTTTGGAGTTTCTGTCTAATTTGCCCAGCATGGCTATTCTTCTAGTGTTTCTGTGTAACTGCAGTCCACTCTACTAGCAGGGGGCTAATTGCTTGCTATTTGACTGTCTCAATTTTGATTCATGGCGTACAGTGTCTTATTGTTACTACTCTGAAGGAGAACTTGATGTCATGACACCTATTATCTATTCTCTATCCGTTCTCTCCTCTTATGCCAGCACTTGCACGCTCTCCACCCCCACGCCAACAGACATATTGATGGGATGTAACTTCTCCATATTGAGAAGTGGGCTGTATCTTGGCTTTGAGTTCTCAGTTACAGTATGATGATCAACATCAGATCAGGCCTCGAGAGTGCGACCAATTTGGTCGCACTTGCGCCCAAATTTTGTAAGGGTGCGACTAACATTTTTCCTAGGTCGCACCGGTGCACCTAACGTCCTCTCCGCTTCGTGCAGCCCCGCCCCCATTCACACACGGCCGTCGTGCAACATGGAGAGACAGCGTCGGTCCACACTGCGACATTTGTCTACAGTTTTAATTGTTATTAACACAGCTCTATATTGTTAAGCATGAGAGGGAAACCTCTATTTTTACCAGTGTTTCCGCTGGTAACTCTGTTACTGCGGCCGCTGCACGGCGAAAAGCACAGACGAAGATATTTAATGCAACTAACTTCAGACGGAACCTGCTGGACCTGGGCGAGAGACGTGGCCAGAATATCATAATTCATAAAAATGCAGCGCCCGTTCATAATGAGTCAGCCATCACTCTGTGAGTAGCATACACTTCAGTCCATATCTCTCTCTCTCTCTCTCTCTCTCTCTCTCTCTCTCTCTCTCTCTCTCTCTCTCTCTCTCTCTCTCTCTCTCTCTCTCTCTCTCTTTTATTTTGATAGGAAAGCTGAAGACATGAAAGGGGAAAGAGAAGGGGGGGGGGGGGGGATGACATGCAGCAACAGGGCCAGGTTCGGAGTCGAAAATTACAGGTGTTGGCCATCTGAGGTGTTGGCCATCTGAGGGGCAGAGGACAGCAAGGGGGGGCACTATAAGACTTTGAGCCATGAAATGTTAGATCTCAGTTCAGGGAAGCACTTTGAAACAGTAGCACTTTCTATTTTGAAATGTTTTACTTAAAATGTTTTAGTTTGGCAGCTCAGTGAAGCACTTCTTCTACTTTATTTTTATATGCAGTATGATTGTGCTTCAACTAAAAAGTATTTACCTACACCTTATTCTTGTTTAAAATCATTTACATAATATAAATGAATGTATATGGAGCGTGATTAAAAAGGTAACCTTGAAATTGTGGTGTTAACGGCGCCGCGAGGAAAGATTTGGGTGCACCTAAATTTTGTGCTGGTGCACCTAAATAAAAAAGTTAGGCGCACCAATGCAACCAAGGCAAAAAGTTAGTGTGGAGCCCTGTCAGATGATGTTTTGTCATTCACTTTATTTGTCATTAGCATGCTTTCTGATTGCTATTTTATGGCTGTATCATGTCAGGATGTGCTCAGGGTAATATGATATGGATTGCATATCTGCCTAGAAAATAAATTCTAACTCTAAACTCTTTTTTCAATTAAACTACCTTGCTATTTGTAGGGCTGGGTGTCGTTCAAACATTTTCAATACCAGTATTGATACCAATACTGTGACTTTGATACCGGTTCCTCAACGATACTTTTTCCTAAACCAATTTTCTAAAACAATTTTAATAAAAAGAAATTACAACATTACACATTACGGCACCAATCTTTTTATTTAATTTTAGCTCCTACTTTGTGAGCCCTGTCTCTGCGTAACATAGAGTTTTTCCTGCATGCCTCTACGATGTGTAATGTTAGCCAGCCAATCAGCAGCTTTATTAGATCTTGGTAGAAGCATGCTTATTGGCTCACTGATGCTGATGAGATTTGCTCCTTAGGTATTGAAATTTGGTATTGAATGACGAGGCATTTTTCGATAAGTGATACTAAGGAGGCAATTCGGTCGGTGCCTAAAAAGTATAGAATTCGGTACCCAGCCAGCAGACATTTTACAATTGAAAAATAAACTTGTCAGTGCTCTGTGGTGGCATTAAACAACAGGTTTCTAAATGTGGCATTCTTTTTTACTGCATGTCTGTACATGTCTGGGCAATTAGAGTTGAAACAATTATTTGATTAGTCAATTGACAGGAAGTTATTCGGCAACTATTTTGATAATTAATTATAGAATCTAGTAGCAAAAGTGCTAAAGAAAATCATCAAGAGATTAATTGAGCCCTAATTATATTGTGGTTTAGCTCCCAAATGTCTTTATACTTTGTGTAGCCAAATGGGTATATGTAAAGGTGTTATATTTAATTGGATGTTCAGTGAAATCATGCACAATTGCTCCTAGATTTAATGTTTTTGCAGTCGGGTAGATGTAATGCAAGAGAGAAGCAAGGATTTAAAAGGCTAAGCATCAAAGTGATGCAGGTGACCAGGTAGCACTATAAAGATGCAACAGGTACTCCACATGTGACAGATTTCAATGGCCCTGTCAAATCACGTCACCGTTCAGTCGCTGTGTGAGCAAAGGCAGCAGGCATCCAGCTAAAAAAGAAATGCAAGAGAGCAGGGACGGCACTGCCAGTTCTCAAGTTCTCTGTCTTCCAGTGAGATTCAAAGTGCCTGCCGTGAGATCACAGAGCTCCGAGGAAGCTTGCTGTTGAAGCTCCTGTCAAGGCAAACACAGGCAGCTCTTTCAGGGCTACGCCCACTTCTCTTCTCACTGTGGAGATGGATTGCTTAGATTTAGTCCACCACACAAACTGTGACTACATACACACACACACACACACACACACACACACACACACACACACACACACAAAAAAAGCTGACACTCTCAAGAGCTGACATTGTCAAGAGTGACTTAGAAAAAGGATTTGTCTTACTTTGCACATATGCACATAACTTACTGAACCCCCCCGCCCGCCCCCCCACACCCCAGTGCTTTATACATTTGTACCGAATAGTTTCAAGCTTCAAAATCCTCATTCATAACATTGACATCCAAATTCTAAATGAACATTTGAATGCTGGCCAGCTTTTTTTAAACCCTCTGTCTTCACAGTTGCAAATAAAGATACAGCCCTACTGTTTAACCAATGAAATGAGCTGTAAGGTCCGGCACATGGTTCAACATTAACTACATTTATGCATTACTGTAAAACCATTTAAGTGTCTTCACATTATCACCAAGTCAAAGTTGATACACATATTACATCTCTTATAGGATTAGAAAACCTCTTCAGTTTAAATGAGCTGAGAAATCATCTGATTCTTTGCAAAGATGGTTTAGATTAGTGTTGTGAGTTCCTTTTTGTTTAGAGAGTTGCATACCAAAAGTTGTTGGTATAACATTTTTATGTGGTCTGTTAGATAGAAATACAGTATTTATTTTACTAGGACTTGATAGTTAATCACACATAATCACAGTTATTCCTACTGTATATCTCAGTATACATTATTTTACTGTATGTCCTTTTAATCATGTAATTTGTCATACTGAACAGTTGTGTTCAACCACTTCCTTTACAGAGAATCGGTAACAAATAATGTGCATCAGCTTAACCAAGTCAAATGTTAAGATAGAGAATCAGGCAGAGAATTTTTGAGAAAAATGAGCTAAGTATAAAAGAATGGATTAGCTCAACATAAGTGAGGAAATTTGCAGTCCAGTGGTTTGAAAATGTTCTGGTTTAAACCAGATGATACTTATTCTTACAATGTGCTGCTAATTTTACTGTAACACAAAAGAGGAAAAGTAATAACATTTTGCCCAGAGACACATAATTGTGATTAATTATGGTGACAGAGATCTTGGACTGTAAACATGAATGCATATTCAATGTGGGTATGCAGTATGTAAGTCTTTATTTACACTGGGTGTGTACTCATGTCATTTGTGGTAATAGAATATGGCGGAGCAAAATCTTACCAATTATGTCATCTGCAGAATTCCCTGTTGCACAATGTATCTGCCTGATTCTGTGCAGTTAAGTCATGACACATTGCATGCCCGTGGGTGCTGTGAAGACCCTCTCAGGCGGTCTGGGATCTATTTTGAAGTGAAAACCACAAACCTGAACTGTTTCACTGCTATCTGTTCCCCTAAGGCTCGGACACATCTGCCAAAACCTGCCAGAAACCTGGCCAAAAGAACAGGGAGTAAATAATTAAAACACACACACACACACACACACACACACACACACACACACACACACACACACACACAAAATGATGCAGCATATACTCTGTCAAACACATGCTGGATCGATTAGCATTTTTGAGGCCGCAGAAAAAAGGAGAGCACAAAGTTTATTAGAGTCATGTTTCATACTCCTCCAGAATCATTGAACAAATGAAATCTACCCCTACGTTTGGCCTAAATATCAGTTTTTCTTTGAATGTTTTTTATTAAACATAGGGTGAGGGCAAGTAATTGGAACCTCTAAACACTCCTCAAAAGCCATAACAGACAGTTATCAGAATCGAGATAATGAGCAAATAAACTAAAAGCTACCCTATATATTCTTACACCGTTTACTGTTTATTTTTCAGATCAATTTTAAACAGGTGGTGGTATGCAGAGTGGAAGGTCATATAATACCCACATTGATACTGTAACATAAATACCTGCGACCAGAAACAGCACCACTTTCATCATAAAAACCTGTTGTGGATATCGCGAAGCCGTTTTGGCTACAAAACGAGAAGAAAAGTAGGTTCCGATGGGAATACAGTGCTCACAGCGAAGACATGCAACAAGGGGGTGTATGTGCATAAAATGAAAATGTATTTGCTTAGTAAAACATAGAAAACCTGAAAACTGTACAAAGTTGAACAGTAAAGTGAACAGTCAGATTAATTTAGTGTTGCGGAGCACGCGACATAAAGGCTGATATAGGCTTATTGCAGATATATTGCTACCAGTGTATATGTTGGCCAATAGAACAAGCCATTGCGGTACAGAAATGCCAGGTTTGAGGTAGTCTCGCGTTGCCAGACCTACAGTATCTCCACAGTGTCATGTCAGTGCTAGAGTATACCCTGGCTGTATTTCAGAGTATATCTGCGATAATGATATTTTTGATGATATAACAAAATACTGAACAATATTGTATTATTAATTTCAAGAACATAAAATTGCAGCAAAATAAGTTATAGTTTTAATTCAGTATAAACATATACATTCTTTGGTTTGTAACAGTGACTCAAAGTGAGATTCAGATTCTGTATGAAATATACAGTAAATCGTACAACATTAACAGGCAATTACGTCAACAGGTTGGAATATTAGCATTATCACGATATGAATGTCTTCATATATCATGATATGAAAATGATATCAGTATTATTGTGAACAACATAACATGGTAGTAAGCCAGACTATGTTAGAGGTCATTTAAAAACATTGTCACTATAACATAGTTTGTCCATCAGTGAGCTTAAACAACACCAGCATTTAATAGAACATCTGCGATTAAAAGCTTAAAAATTGCCCAAGACATTGGTTATTGTTCAACTGTGAATGGCAAAAATAGCCTTGTTTGAGGAAGATGCATAAACACCTACTGTATATGTGTGAAGATCCAGTGTCTTAGTTGACTTTCCTTACGAAATAATTCAGGACACTACAGTGTGTGTGTGTGTGTGTGTCTGCTTGTCTATCTGGAGGGAGTGAGTCAATCACAGCAGCAGAAATCATCCCTGCGGGCTATCCGTCTCCACTCATGACAAGGCTCCTGAGGCACTTATCTTTCCTTCCTTGACTCATTCCATCCATCCATCCCTCAGCCCTCCCTCTATCTCCACCTCACCCCATTCTCTCTTCCTAGTCTCTATCACTCTCTGTCTCCCTCCCACGGGTTGTCTCGTGCCCTGGCACTGCAATTAACTTCTCATCATCAAAGGGTGTAATGAAAAATAAGGCGAGATAGAGTAGGGAAGCTATGAGAGAGGGAGGATGAGAGGGATAAAGCCAGAAGGAGAGTGAACAGAGGTTAGCAGTGTCTCTCACACATACACACACGCATGCTCGCAGGTTCTTTTTTTTCTTTTTCCTCAAATACACACTCTGTTAAACACAATCACACACGCAGCCTACACTCGCTCTCAATCACTTTCACATTCCTGCGCGATGCAGACAGAAAGGGAGAAAGAGAGGTATGATATCCCCCCCAGGGAGATTTTTCTCTCCTCGTTCCTTGTTTTTATTTCTGAACCCCCATTTTTCCCTTCTTCTTTCACAGACACACACACATACACTTGTTCACACTGTCTCCCCTCCTCCTCGTCTTTGAAGAACAAGAAATATCGCTGTACATGTAGGGAAGCTGCTCTGTCGGTATTCTCATTGTTTTGTTTTTTTCACCCCCCTGGTTCGGAGAGCTGTCGACTGTGACCGCTGTTGAAAGGATGTCAGCAAGAAAGAGAGAGGGAGGTTGAGACTCGGGGATGAAAGAGGTGATAAAGGAGGGAGGGAGGGGGATGTTGAGATGGAGGTCCCTAAAGAGGGCAGAGGGAGTGATGGCATGCTTGTTTCTTTGTGCCCAAGCAAATGTAGCAACAGCAGCAGTGAGGCGAGGTGATGGAGAGGAAAATGGCTAAGGGTAAAAAAAGCAGGAAATGAGAAGGGCTAAAGCTGCTAATTAACCATGGCACTAGCGCTCAGTAACAGTGACATAATTGGCCCTAGTTGGTGGTCCTTGGTGGGGGAGGCCTCATCAGTGGAATCTAGCTCATACAAGTATGGTTTATCTGTGACAACGCGTCATGAAATGTGAATAATCAATATGGATTATGAGCCAAACTGGAATAGCTGAGTTCCAGGCTTCAATAGTCAGAGAGAAGAAAACGTAATGTCTTTTAGCTGGATTCTCCCTCCAGCCCTTCCATATGCATTAACATCAGAATATGTTGGTGGAAGTAAACTGTACAGTAATTTGTCTTTCCCCCCGCCCCCCCAAAGGTTGATGCATGTCCCTCCAAGATCTCAACCACTCTGCACCGCCCTCCCACCAGCCAGTAGAATGTGATCCCTCACCAGCTTCCCACCTGCAAACACTCTCAATTGGTGTTACAGTAATTTTGGTCATCAAAAATCTGGCCAAGAAATACTCCAAAATTAAAACGAGACAAAAATACTAAATAAAATGTAATATTTGGGATCACAATCTATGATGACACATATCGGAACATTTTTGTTCGCAGACAATGTGAAACTACAATAGCAAACTACAGTAGTGCAAAAGATGAACAAATTGACATGTAAGCTAATTATTGTTTTGATGTCCAAAAAAAACAAAAACAAAAAAAAATGACATTCCCATGAGGCTCGGCTGTGTGTTAATTACCAAATATTAGCAAGATTGTAATTGCATGTGAACATGTTAGCATGCTGACGTTAGCATTTAGCTGAACGCATAGCTGTGCCTCACAGAACCACTAACAAAGCTGTAGACTTTTGTCTCATGTCTCAATTACAAAACTTCTGTTAATACACAGCACAGTTCCATGTATTACACTATGTACACATATTACACTCATAATATTAGTGCTTGAATTTTAACAGGGTAGTGTTGTCTTAAATAGCACACGGTCATCATGTACTAACTACCGTAAATGACAATGTACGCAAATTGAGACACAGCATTAGTCTTGTTTCATTTTAAACCCTCCAATGGCCTGCATGCATCTGCATCTTCATAATTTTAATGAAGATAATATTTTAATTTAGATGGCTAGCTACTTAACCTGACAGTCAAGTCAAACACAGTGGTAATCAGGTGGGGACTTGTGAGTACTGTACTGTATGCCCATAATCTTATTGTGTGCAAGTTAAAGCCCTGTCTGCCCCATCTGTGTGCCTTAGCCTGCCACCCAACTGGCAATGCAACAAAACCCTTGGTTACAGTGGTAATGCCAGTTGTTGGGGTGGCTGAAATTGTACTATATCACAACATACAGGTACAGTATATATTGACATTGCAACATTTACTATATTGCCAACTCCTAGCTGTCAATTCTTGAACCACTCTTTGTGGGTAGTTTGTTTTGGGAGGCCCTACCGGCTATTACACCCAACAACGCAGCTCCGACCACAATAAAAGTGGCAGTTCACAGGGGGGTCTTTTCATATAAGATGGAGCATAACATTGACAGATGGATTGGTGCAGCATTTGCAGTAATACAGACCTACTAGACATACTGCACTGATATTAAAGCATGCTCGCTGAACCCTTAGAAAACATCAAATGTAATGCTGTCCTATGTAATCTATTACTCCCTGGGGCTGGCTAGATAGGTTTGGTAGGAGTGGCATTGCCTAAGGTGATGTATCAGTGGCTTCAGGTGTGTCTGATTAGTTAGTTAAAAGCAAACACTAGAAAAGCAGCACACGGAAATAAAACTGTTCATCCAAGCAAAGCAGGGAGCTTATTGAAGCGGACATTTTAATCAGCTACCCAACGGGTGAGGCTGAGATGGTGTCGACTCCATTTGGTTCTGTCAAGCTGGGTCGTGGGTGATGATATCTGTTCATGTGGGCAGGTAGAGGAGGGGCAGGAGAAGCTTTGAGAAGGAAAGGCGGTGACAAGGAGATCCGGCCGCCGTTGCTTGAAACAGCTGGCTTTGCATTCTGCATGAAGGGGAGGAGTCAACAGCAAGCCAAATGACAGCCATTCACTGTGATCTAAAGGACGATAGAGTTTCTCTCCTCGGATTCAGAGATTTTGGCTCTTAGGTCCCTCACTGTCTTCACAGTAGGGCTCTGTTTTCAGATTGAAAACAGCTCAGTTGGTGGGCTAGTGCTACTCACTGCCATGTAATGTGCCCTCCTCATGTTTCTTCTTATCTCACTTTCATTTAAAATATAAGGTGATATCACTATTTGTATTATTTGGAAACTAACAAAAATCAGGATGAAAATAAAACCAAACTGTGCGTTTTGTCAAGTTGTTTACCGGTACCTTGTGCACTGGACCTACTGGCACTGTGCACATCTCCTTTGCCTTATAGACGACCATGCTGACACAGCTTTCCATTGCGACTTGATGTATAGGATCCATTTCACTGAACAAGCACGTGTCAAACATCTCTCTAACTCTAACAACTAATCAATAGGGAATTCATGGTGCAAGTTGGTGTCATTTCTCCATCTGCGTTCCCACTTGTAACAGTACCACGCATATCACAGAGTTGCCAGCCATCTGCCAATTTTTAGTGCTCACCATTATTGTCGTTCAGATTTGTCCTGCAGCTTGCGCAGAAGACACACAACACTGACGTATTTGCCAGTATCATAGACAAAAATCTTGTTAACATTTACCACATCATTGGGAAAGCATATGCAGAATGCTTGTTAGATTTATTGAGATAACGTGTGTTAATGTGAATACTGGTACAGAGATAACAGATAATTGTAATTTTATAATCAAGGAGCATTTTTATGTTAAGGATCACAGCTTATTATGGGTTTGACTAGCTTTGTTGTTTGTTTAATCATACTGATTTCCATTCTGTTTTTTCCAGACCTGAATCGGAGAGAGAGATGACCCTAGTTTTGTCCATGAATCCTTTCCTGGACCCAGAGGGAGACCCTCCGCTCTCCACATACAAGCCTATATGGGAATCGGAGCGTTGCACTAAGACTTGCCTGTCAAACCCTGACCCACCATGCAGCTCTGAAGAGAAATGTACACAAGGTACAGACACTAAACACAGATATTTCTTTATTCATTCAGTCATTTATGTAAGCTGGATTTAATCAGATGGATAAGGTTTACCAAGGATTTTGCACCACACACGATGGTCAATAGTCCATGGTTTTCAGACCTGGCAATTACACCCGTCCCACCAATCCCTCAGTATTTCTCTGTCATAGCCCTGCTGTCATAGGTGTCTGTTAGCAGGTCAGCAGTACAGTGTAGGTGTACTTGCTTTCATAGTCGGTGTAATTTATGGATTTGTTTGATTATATTGCTAGTCAAACAGTCATTTCAGTATCAACTGAGTTACCAAAGAAAGCTGCTCTTCCAGAATAGCCTGCTGCCATTTAGGTCACTTTATAAGGTTTTACTCAAGCATAACCAGGGTGACTGGTAACTGATTATACTAAAACTCAATTTTATTTTCAAAATGTATCCTTAACTAAAAGGTGTTCTGCTTTATTCTGTTACAGTAATGCAGCAACACATTGTTAAAGCTGGCAAAGCGTCTGGAACCTCTCGGTTCATTTTGTTTACCAAGGAGTGCAGACTAAAATGCCTCTGACGCAATTAGATAGACCTGTAACCAATCAGAGCAACGAAACATGTGACGTAGTGCTAAGCAACACATGCAGGGAAATACATTTCACAAACACAGTACACTAGAAATGTTTCTAAAAATATTTGAGACAGGAAAGAGATTAATACAATAACAGAATCTTGATTCATATTTGATCAGCACCGCCTAGTTAGACAGTTTGATCTGAGTTTCGTGAGCATGGTGCTTACACTGGATGGACCTACAGTACAGTGACACTCCTCTGTCATCGTCACAAACCTGCCCCATTTTACACAAACAGTTGTGATCTGTCTGAACGGGAACGGGGGGCCAGACGCATCTGCCAGAGCAAATGAAACAAGAGCTCACAGATATGTCTGGTTCCCAGGCTTTGTGTGCAGCTCAGTTCTATATTAATGTTGTTTTCACAGCTTCTTTGGCAAATTGTGTGATATTCACTTACAGTATGTCATTACAATACATATATGTTCTGTCTGCAGAACCGCCCTGCAGGCGAGTTCCTGATCATGTTTCAGTATCAAGGATTGCATACTTCAAGAGGAAGTTTGTTGATGATGATGAGCCTCCCTTCAGCTTCAGGACATACTGCCAGACTGTAAGTATTGACACACTCACATTCAGAGTGTATCCTAAGTGACCTCATTACAATGCCATACTCTTGGCCGATTATAGGTAATTGTCTCTATTAGATGTTTATGGTTTGAGTGAGGTCATGCAAATTAAAACAGCAACCAATTAACTAACTCTTTAACTATAATTATTGGTGGTACAAAGGCTGTCACTGTGTCCAAAATCACTAGTCAACCAATATCCTCTATGATGACATAGTTTAGTGATCTTGAGATTGAGATAATTCTGTATTTTTGTTCCACTATAGTGGATAGATTCTACACCTAGAATTCCAACCTACAAATAAAATGGCAGTCAGGCAATATAGTGCACTAAATAGGGATTGATTTTGGTGGTTATTCAAAATGGCTACAATCATTGCTGCATGCAAGCATCATAACGAAGTGCTCCGATCAGATTTATTATAAAAGGAGTTTTGGAAAATAGATGTGTCAGAGTTGTTAATTAATGTTAAACCTAAAGTATGCTAGTTGAAAAGGGGGATTTATTTGCCTGCAAATTTATCTTTTTGTGGGTTGATTTGCAATTTATTTGCATTAATATTATTAAAAGCAGTACACACAAGTTATTTCAAATTGGTTGTGCAATGCAATATTATTGAATCTGGATCTCTGGCTTTTTAAACTAACTAACCAGGTTACATAGATCTAATGGGACAATGTACTTCAGGTTGCCCCAGTCTTGGAGGAGCGTGCCCATGTGCTGCGCCTCTCCCTGGAGAAGATGCGGTTCATTGATGACCCTGAGGCCTTCCTCCGACGCTCCGTCCTCGTCAACAACCTCCTTCGGCGCCTGCGAACTGAAATTCTGCTCCAAAGCACTGACTGGTGCTTCCCACCCAACCCAGCATTTACTGCTGGCCCCTGCGTCCCGGCACCCACCACTAACGCTGCTCACCAGGCACTCCGCGGAGCAGTACCCACCCGGATCTGTTTAGCACCCCAAGCCGGACCGCCCTTCCGTAAGCGCTTCCGAATGGTCCGTGGAGGACAGGGAGATCTACGTCCTGACTGTGCCCAGACATGCTGCTGCATCTACGCAGCGGCCGCTGCTGCAGGACACTATCTCCACCTCCCATTCTCCATGTACGATGCAGCACTCTCGACCTGCCCGTCTACACCACACTCCTCCTCTTTTTTTCAGCTAGCTAGCCATAGTAAGTTAGGGCTGACAGTGGCCATAGAAGAACATGATGGGGATGATGAAGATGTTGAGGAGGAGGAGGAGGAAAATGAAGAGGATGAAGAGAGGGAATTGGATGAGGAGGAGGAGGAAGAAGAGGATGATAGAAGAGAAGCTGGGCCTTCCCTTGATGTTGTAAAGGACAAGTCAAGACAGAAAAGTAGGACTAGAAACATGCTGGGTCACGCACATACAAGGACAGAGGAGGACAGCTGCATGACAGATAGGGTAGAGGAGGGAGAGCAAGAGGAGGAAGAAGAGGAGGAGGAGGAGGAGGAAGAAGAAGAGGAGGAGGAGCGGGTTGTGAGACCATGTCAGTGGGACTCTACTGCCACAGAAAGGGAGCTCCACAAGGTCAGCTTTTGGCACCGCAGGGCTCATAGACAATGATTGCGCTTGCTTAGAAAAATTATTACTATATATTACTTACATTCTCTCATAGAAAGAAAAGTTAATGATGACGACAACTGTCATCAGTTGAAGATTATTTTTTCCTCATAGCAGCAGAAGGTGTGAGCTACCTACACTATAGCAATGCCAAGTCAGCTTTATTTTAATGGTCTAATATACTCCAGGATTGCGCACAGACAAATCCCATTCAACTATATTGTCAGTGTTATGGTCAAATAAAAAAATAATACACAGACAGTTCTTGGCCACTGTTGGCACTGGGAAGTTTTCTCAAACAACTACCTAGGCTAAGGTCACATATGGTGGGATCCTAAATCCCTAAGATGAAGTGAAGGGTCTCCAAGACCATTTTCAAGCCCCACAGCACAAAACTAAAAGGTCTCTAGTGGGGCTTTATATCGGTGCACCGGTCTCGTTTCAGGACCCTAAACAAGCCTATGAAATGAAGGGTGGATTGGGGAGTGTGTGTGTTTCTGTGCGTGTGTTTGCAAGATATGAAGTATCATTTTTAAACTTGATTTTAAGCCGTTCATTTTTTAAACATGGGTTACGCACAATTATGTGTGCCTGTTGATTTTGACACTGTCTCAGGCAATGGTGAGTGACTGTGCTGCAGTGGCGGCACCATGTGTATTCAGATTATTTTAAGAGACAACAGTCATAAACATTGGAAATGTTAAATCACAAGTTCAAGTGCCTTAGTGTTTTTATAGATACGTGTATATTGTGTGTGTTAATGTAATTGTTCTTGTTACTAAGTATCTTGCATTCTAAGTGACTGCGTTTGACTAAAACAGGACACAGGCATGTAGTTAAATGCAGGGATTTCTTTTTTTAGTGTATGAAAGCAAACTAAATGTCCACACCCAAAATGTATTCTGTTTGTTTTACTTCAAAATGCATGTTTTCTAGCACTCCCTGTCTTGACAATGCACTTCAAGGACAGTTGCTAAAGCCTTGAAAAGGTAATTGTGTTCAAATCCTCCTTTACATTACTTAGATTCAATCAGAAAAGGCTTGTTAATGGTTTGGTTGCTCTGTCCATTGATGAGGTTTTACCAAAAAAGCGAGTTGCTGCCTTTCTGCAGCATTATAAAATCAAAAAGGTCACCTTCTTCACAGATCTACCTGTGTAGCAAACACAACAGGACAGGTCAGACTTTTCAGTGAGCTCTATTTGGAAGTTAACGAAGTAGATCAACATTTTCAGAAATTTTCTTATATGCTTGTTTTCCAAGTTAGATGAGAAGATCAATTCGAAAGTTAACTAAATCTGCTCACCAGCACCCCTATAGCTCATTAATTAACATGTTATATCTCTGTGGTTCTACGGTGGTACTTCCTGGGGCCAGATGCATAAAACTCTGTGTAGATCCAGGACTCAAAGTGTTCATGCGCATAGACAGAAATATGAATACGTATTATTTCCTACAGATTTATGTATTTTTACGTCTGGTTTTGTTTCATGAAATCTCAATAATTGTGGAGCTGGGCGCACACGCACAAGCCTGATTTCCACACCCACAGTTCGACATAAATGGATTTAGAAATGCCCTTAAACATCCATTTGCATATAGATAATTGTGCCCGCTTCACCACTCATTAGACCTGTCACATTCTTACTTTATAAATACCGGATTATGTGGCAAAAGGCATACGCAAGATACAATGTGTTAATAAATGAGCAAGCATAAGTCGAGAAAGGGAATCCAAGTATTCTCGATGAAATCAGGTTGGTTTCAGAACATTGTTAGCCTAATAGGGCATACATTGGTTAGTATACTGTATATGTAATTTTAAAATGAATGACCATTTTCTACTTGACTAAAAGACACCAATCAAGGACAGATACAATACAAAACCAGTTGTTATTTAGGTACATGAGCCTTTCTGTCATGATGGCATGATCAGTGGTTTCTTGTTTGTTGGTGTGTCTCGCCTGAAGATTAGGGTCCTCACACTGATGACAAACCCAAACCAAAGTTGTTTAAAAATGTAAAGATTATATCAGTAGTGTTTTTCTTCTTTGTGACGTACCATAAGGTACAAGAATTGGATGGTCTCAGTCGGTCTGTTAGGTGGAATTATTCCTGCCTAGCCACTGTCTTGTCCTATCTTTCTTTTGGATGTACAAAACAATTTTTTGTTTGCATACCTGTTTTAGCATCGGTGACACATCTTCAACTAAACAACTCGAGTACCAGCCTATTTCATTTCTCTGAACCCTAAATGATAAAACCCAGTGATTATCGGTGGAATTTTTTAAAGATGAAAAACTTTGACAAAGCAGTATTTGTTTCTGAGAAGAGAACATGTAACTGCATTGTCTGTTATTAAAAAAACAAAAGAGCGAGTCTGCTCTGATAATTTTATGTAATGTTCTGTGACAAGTGTAAAGATCAGTAAAAGAAATGTTAAAAGATCTTGCTTCCTCCTTTATTCCTTTTACATTACACAGTACAATGTTCCTTTTTAGTTCACAGTACAATGATGTGTGTGTGTGTGTGTGTGTGTGCGTGCGTGCGTGCGCATGAGTAGGTGTGCTTATTGTCTTGCTTCCCATCCTGTCTGCTGTTCAGTGGACAGCTTATTGCACTCGCCAAATGTCTCTCAGGTGTCACTTAGCCGCTCAATTCTTGTTAATCGTTTTGACATTACGCTCAGAGCAGTCACCTCCGGACTCTTCCCTACACTCCCTGTCATATCTATTGTACCTCTAAAACACACTTCTACTTGTATCCCATACAATGTCGACATAAACCAGGGACAATTTAAAAAATATATAGTTCCTCAATTATGATTGCTTGTTATTATGACGGTTAAAGACAGTCTATACTGTGCTGTGTGGGCATCCACTGGCATTACTGGGCTTTAAGTTAAATGTTCCTTTGATCCAGTAATAGTGTTCACCATGTGCACCCTAATTACTGGATTATTCCTTATACTGTGCAGGTTTTGTATGACATTGCTCCGGATTGCTTGAAAGCAGCTAAGCCAATGTACGTGCGTGTGTGCACGTGTGTGTGCGCGTGTGTCGTAGGATGCAACAGTGTGGGGAGGTTAAATCACAGGGTCTGAACATCTTGACAGCTCTGTTGCGAGGTGAGGATGGAAGATCATCTTTTCATGACACTTTTGCCACATGGCTGTGTGTATCCTGCTGCTCAGCCTGCCCCCACCTTTCTCTGCTGCTACTTCACATTCCTCACTATCACTGTCCTGCATTTCACTGCTCTCACTATTACAGGACTGACTGTTTTTTAATAGAAATGCAAAAACAACAGAAATTGTATTGACATTTCTTTACATGTTACATGTTTATATAATACCATATGAAGATGCAAATTTAAAGTGACTCATTTAAATGGATACTAGAAATTGCTATTTATTTAAGGTATTATAATGTATGTACTACACCAGATCCCATCCATCCATCCATCCATCGTCGTCCGCTTATCCGTGGTCGGGTCGCGGGGGGAGCAGCTCCAGCAGGGGACCCCAAACTTCCCTTTCCCGAGCCACATTAACCAGCTCTGACTGGGGGATCCCGAGGCGTTCCCAGGCCAGGTTGGAGATGTAATCCCTCCACCTAGTCCTGGGTCTTCCCCGAGGCCTCCTCCCAGCTGGACGTGCCTGGAACACCTCCCTAGGGAGGCGCCCAGGGGGCATCCTTACCAGATGCCCGAACCACCTCAACTGGCTCCTTTCGACGTGAAGGAGCAGCGGCTCTACTCCGAGCTCCTCACGGATGACTGAGCTTCTCACCCTATCTCTAAGGGAGACGCCAGCCACCCTCCTGAGGAAACCCATTTCGGCCGCTTGTACCCTGGATCTCGTTCTTTCGGTCATGACCCAACCTTCATGACCATAGGTGAGGGTAGGAACGAAAACTGACCGGTAGATCGAGAGCTTTGCCTTCCGGCTCAGCTCTCTTTTCGTCACAACGGTGCGATAAACTGAATGTAATACCGCCCACGCTGCGCCGATTCTCCGACCAATCTCCCGCTCCATTGTCCCCTCACTCGCGAACAAGACCCCAAGGTACTTAAACTCCTTCACTTGGGGTAAGGACTCATTCCCTACCTGGAGAAGGCACTCCATCGGTTTCCTGCTGAGAACCATGGCCTCAGATTTAGAGGTGCTGATCCTCATCCCAGCCGCTTCACACTCGGCTGCAAACCGATCCAGTGAGTGCTGAAGGTCACAGGCCGATGATGCCATCAGGACCACATCATCTGCAAAGAGCAGCGATGAGATCCCGAGCCCACCGAACTGCAACCCCTCCCTACCACGACTACGCCTCGATATCCTGTCCATAAATACTACGAACAGGATTGGTGACAAAGCGCAGCCCTGGCGGAGGCCAACCCTCACCTGGAACGTGTCCGACTTACTGCCGAGAACCCGGACACAACTCTCGCTTTGGTCATACAGAGATTGGATGGCCCTGAGAAGGGACCCCCTCACCCCATACTCCCGCAGCACCTCCCACAAAGTCTCCCGGGGGACCCGGTCATATGCCTTCTCCAGATCCACAAAACACATGTAGACTGGATGGGCATACTCCCAGGCTCCCTCCAGGATCCTTGCTAGAGTAAAGAGCTGATCCGTTGTTCCACGACCAGGACGGAATCCGCATTGTTCCTCTTCAACCTGAGGTTCGACTATCGGCCGAACCCTCCTTTCCAGCACCTTGGAGTAGACTTTACCAGGGAGGCTGAGAAGTGTGATACCCCTGTAATTGGTACACACCCTCTGGTCCCCCTTTTTGAAGAGGGGAACCACCACCCCGGTCCGCCACTCCCCTGGCACTGTCCCAGACTTCCACGCAATGTTGAGTAGGCGTGTCAACCAAGACAGCCCCTCCACACCCAGAGCTTTCAGCATTTCTGGACGGATCTCATCAATCCCTGGGGCTTTGCCACTGTGGAGTTGTTTGACTACCTCAGTGACCTCCACCAGGGAAATTGACGACAATCCCCCGTCATCCTCCAGCTCTGCCTCTAACAAAGAGGGCGCATCAGCTGGATTTAGGAGTTCCTCAAAGTGCTCCTTCCACCGCCCTATTACCTCCTCAGTTGAGCTCAACAACGTCCCATCCTTACTGTACACAGCTTGGATGGTTCCCCGCTTCCCCCTTCTGAGGTGGCGGACGGTTTTCCAGAAGCGCCTTGGTGCCGACCGAAAGTCCTTCTCCATGTCTTCTCCGAACTTCTCCCACACCCGCTGCTTTGCCTCTTTCACGGCAGAGGCTGCAGTCCTTCGGGCCATTCGGTACCTTGCAACTGCCTCCGGAGTCCTCTGGGATAACATATCCCGGAAGGACTCCTTCTTCAGTCGGACAGCTTCCCTGACCACCGGTGTCCACCACGGTGTTCGAGGGTTACCGCCCCTTGAGGCACCTAAGACCCTAAGACCACAGCTCCCTGCCGCAGCTTCAGCAATGGAAACTTTGAACAATGTCCACTCAGGTTCAATGCCCCCAGCCTCCACAGGGATGCACGAAAAGCTCCGCCGGAGGTGTGAGTTGAAGGTCTGTCGGACAGGAGCTTCCTCCAGACGTTCCCAATTTACCCGCACCACCCGTTTGGGCTTACCAGGTCTGTCCAGAATCTTCCCCCACCCCCTGACCCAACTCACCACCAGATGGTGATCAGTTGACAGCTCCGCCCCTCTCTTCACCCGAGTGTCCAAAACATACGGCCTCAAATCAGATGAAACGATTATAAAATCGATCATTGACTTTCGGCCTAGGGTGCTCTGGTACCAAGTACACTTATGAGCATCCCTATGTTCGAACATGGTGTTTGTTATAGACAATCCATGACTAGCACAGAAGTCCAATAACAGACAACCACTCTGGTTTAGATCAGGGAGGCCGTTCCTCCCAATCACGCCTCTCCATGTGTCTCCGTCATTGCCCACATGTGCGTTGAAGTCCCCCAGCAGAACTATGGAGTCCCCCTCCGGAGCCCCATACAGGACTCCATTCAAGGTCTCCAAGAAGGCCGAATACTCTGAACTCTTGTTCCCGCAGGCGTTCCCGCAGGCGTAGGGAGGCGACCCTCTCGTCCACCGGGGTAAACTCCAACGTTGCGGCGCTCAGCCGGGGACTTGTGAGTATCCCCACACCCGCCTGGCGCCTCACACCCTGGGCAACTCCGGAGAAGAAAAGAGTCCAACCCCTCTCCAGGAGTACGGTTCCAGAACCGAGACTATGCGTAGAGGTAAGCCCCACCAGATCCAACTGGTAGCGCTCCACCTCACGCACAAGTTCCGGCTCCTTCCCCCACAGCGAGGTGACATTCCATGTCCCCAGAGCCAGCCTCTGCTGCCCGGGTCTGGTCCGTCGAGGCCCCTGACCTTCACCGCCACCCGTGTGGCAGCGCACCCGACCCCAGCGGTTCCTCCCACAGGTGGTGGGCCCATGGGCTGGAGAGATAGGTGCCACGTAGCTTTTTCGGGCTGTGCCCGGCCGGGCTCCGTGGCAAACCCGGCCACCAGACGCTCGCTGACGAGCCCTCCCTCTGGGCCTGGCTCCAGACGGGGGCCCCGGGCTTCCTCCGGGCAGGGTCTCTCTATCCCTTCCTCGTTTTTTCATAGGGTCTTTTGAACCATTCTTCGTCTGGCCCCTCACCTGAGACCACTTTGCCATGGGAGACCCTACCAGGAGCACAAAGCTCCAGACAACACAGCCCTCAGGTTCATAGGGACACCCAAACCTCTCCACCACGATAAGGTGATGGTTCCCGGAGAGGACCAGATCCCAAACTTTTTTTATTTATTTTTAAATCAGCTCTTCCCCCACAGCGCTGTCAGATGAACTAAAGCACCCCCTTCATCAACACCACCTGTCATGTTTGAAATGGATGCTTGTTGATTATATAGAAGTAGATATTGTCAAAATAATTTTTCATACATTTGGACTAGTAATGTTCAAGCCGGTCAGGTCTGCTACCACTTAGAGTGTCAGAACCTGTATGTTTCAACCATGCATCCATTACATTAACCTAACTATTGAACTTTTTCTTCATTAGTGTTCCCTATCTATTATGTATCTACTATCACCATTTATCCATTCATGTTTTGACTATGGATGTATTACTGTATCCCTGCTCACTAGTTTTCACACTTGAAATTTCAACATTTGCCAGCTGACTTTATCCATGGATTTTTTAAATAATCAAATCATTAATTTGTTCAAATTGGTTGAGCTACTGCAATCTTTCCACTAACCCCCTGGCAACAGCAGAAGTACTTCTGGGGTACCAGTGCACCTGGTTGGGAATCACAGTTCTACACAATAGTACACCATTACCATTACCTATAACATCATAAAAAACATATAGTATACAATTGTACATCATTCATAGTTATAAAAATAGCATGTAGTCGAATCAGTAAGGGCATGTTGGCCATTGTTGCAACTACTGTGTCTGTGTTTGAAAACTGTATGCATGTCTGCATACATAATACAATGCTCTCTATCTCTCTTTGTCCCTTCATCCGTTCTTCCCCCGATGCCTAAGGCAAAGATGGGGACTTGCCAAATAACACACACACAGACACACACACACACATCGCCGGGCGAGTGCTGAGGAGAGGGGAGCTGTCATTTGTCAACAAGGAACTTTGGCAGCTCACCGTTGCCATGGGAACTGTCTGTTGCTGAGGACTGGTTTTGCATCACAAGGTCCTCGATTTGGCTCCAAAGCCTCGGAGGTCCCACCCCTCCTCCACCCGCCTCACCTCCGTCTCACACAGCTTCAAACATATTTTCAGAATGTTATATTCTTTTTTCCTCCCTGTTCTGCTGTCTTTCACCTCACAGACAGAATTCCTCTGTTTCATTCCCCCATCAGTCTTCTTATTAGCAGGAAGCTAATTTGTATCTGCTGTTTGATTTACAATAGATAGATAGATAGATAGATAGATAGTGTGTCTTCTAGATGTATTCAATTGTTTTGTCTATAAAATGTCAGAATATAACTAAATATGCCTATCACAGTTTCCTAGAGCCCAATGTGACATCTTTAACTGTCTACTTTTGTCCGACCAACGTCTGGAACCGTAAAATATGTTCTGTATCAGTCGACTGATGAATCGACTAATCGTTTCAGATCTAAAGTTGAGTAGAATTCTACAGTATCAGTATTAAGTTTTGAGGTACTAGAATCAACACAAACAGAAAATGTTACACTACATTCTGGGCACATGAATACTCTGTTTCACTCTTTTCATCTATGCTGCTGTTGTGTTCATACACAGATATCATATCATTAAGTCAGAGAATTGACACAATAAACAATTGTTATTTACCATTAAAAAGTGGAAATGCCTAATGTTTGCTAACTCATTTCGTGGTAATGAAAATCTATTCAGTAGCCCATTAATGATGTACCTCATAAATCATGGCAAATGGCTCTCCAGTATTGTATATAACAATACATGGCAGCTTTAAATGCTGCAGTATCACTATCAATGATCCTGGGCCTGGTATTACTTGGTGTCATATCTGAACCATATTTTGTGGTATTGCCCACCCATAGAATCTGTGACTATAACACCTTCATTAAGATTCGGTTCTTTTACTTTCTCAGAATCTTTGTGTATATGAAAATATTGCAAATCTTCAGGAACAAGCTCCTTTGTTTGTGACAAAGGAGCTTGTTCACCTGCTATTAAAATTAAAAGCCAAATGACTGCAATCATTAGAAAACTGAAGATATTGGGCAATATTATAGAGATCAGATTAAAGATCAGATGAAATCAGAGAGGATTTGATACATACAACCACAATGCACTGTTGCAATTAAACAAGGACTACAGCAATGATTTGCCCTCTGCAAGTGCTTCCAGATTATTATGCCTGAATTATTTTCATCCATGTCACTGCAGCTCAAGCCCAACAAGTCGATCCCCATAGTATCAATTTGATTCAGCTTACATAACAACCGCTCTCTGGCTGTTGTTGATGTTTCTGGGTCTCTCCCTCCAGCATAATGCGCCTGTATTTTCAGTGCAGAAAAAAGCTGTTGGTATTTGATAAACACTTGCAATGTGGAGGATGTCCTCAATCCTTGACTGTGAAGCACACTACTTTCCCCAACCGTCACTCTTTCACGGTACCAAGACAAAGTTGTGTACGAATTGTGACTGGAGAAGAAAGAGATGCATTTTATTGGCTATGACACCTGAATTTGAAGATGTTTGGTGTCATTACCTAAAAACTGGATTGAACAATAAATTGTCTTGCTGGCCTAATTATGTATTTTGCTGTCCCATAACATAAGCATAACAGGAGTCTGTGTATATGCAATGCAAACAACCTACACGCTTACTCTCTTAGATATTTGCAAAATGACTCTATTTGACCCAAGAGCAGAGCAATAATAAAATCTGTCGCAAGTGCCTGAAGATGATAACCTTTCAGTTTTTTTCCATTGATAAAGTGTTGTGTTCCATTTCAAAGGCTGCCTTTTGTAAAAGTTTGGAAAACAGTAAATCAGCTGTATTCACTTAAAGCTGCACTAATCAATTCTTTAACATAGGTGATTGTGGCTCAGACGTAGAGCGGGTCGGCCCTTTACCCACAAGATTGGTGGTCCGATCCATGTACGATTGTACATGACAAATAATAATAAAGTTTCTTCTAAAAACAATAGATCAAAAGAATAGAATATATCTTTATTTTCATTGTTTCACAACAGCGAAACACAGTTTAGCAGCTCTCAGTATGATGAAATATAAAATTGAAATAGTAAACGTATAGTAAAATATAAAATAACAAACTAATATAAAATAGCAAAATTTAAATAGTAAAATATAAGAATCAAGATAAATAAAGACGATGCGGTGGCACTATATAATACATGAGGTTACTGTACTTCAAAAGACTGTGCAATGTGAAAGGAGTCGCTCGTGGTGACAATCAAAAATAATTATCATCACCCAACTCCGCAGTTTTCCTCAGCTCTATGGAGCATTTTAACTTGTTTCAGCTAATTGTTTTGATTCAGTCTTACCACTACTGTTTCTGAACCCTACCTACATGCCATAGTGTTTTCAACAATGTCCTACTGTCTTCCAATCTGGTGTCTTACCATTAAGGAAATTACTGAACCAATAGCGCACAAACGCTCTGACTTACCAGAACTACATAAACAGCCATGCTATTGTATTTTATTTTCAGATTCAAAATAGCTCTTCACCAGCACTTGCTGCACTTCTCCCAACACATAATATGAGACCAATACGCCTCACTAGGTCAGTCTCACAAGCATTCATTCCAGTTCCCCCATACAAAAATAACTGGTCAGAAATTCTTTTTTTATACATACACCAAAATTTGGAATGACATTCCCCACCATATCAGAACACTATTATCCATCACATATTTCAAAAAGCCATACAAACTGTTTCTTCTTGACAGTCACACTTGCACACATTGACTGTTCATGTATTGTTCTAGCCTTGTTTGTCCATATTGATGTCTTAGTTATATCTGTCTAGCCCATGCTAATGTCCTGTAAAAATGTTAATGTGCCAAAACTGTGCTCAATGTTCTATGTTGCTGCAGAACAGGAACCTGCTGGAAACCAGTTTTTAAACTGAGTCAGACCCGTTTATACTGTAACTTAATTTCTGCTTTTAAACTTTCCTGTATAATAAATTAAATGAAACTATTATCAACCCCTTTTTCACCCGATGCAAGCAGCGGTGTTTAGATTAGATAGATTAGATTCAACTTTATTGTCAATGTGCAGAGTACAAGTACAAAGACAACAAAATGCACATAAGATAGCCAGCACTGAACAGCAGACAGACAAAGTTAGAGACTAGCTGGTGGACATGGTTGAACCTTTAGCAGCTAAAGAGACAGATATTGTTCTCATGAGTTGGTGGAGACCAAAACAGAGACAAAAGTACAGTGATTATTGGACTTAACATTCATCAGGTGACCAGAAACACATGCTACATGCTAATGTTGCTACTTGTCCCCTGGATGTGTAAATAGACAACTTTTCATATCAACTTTTTAAGGTATGTCCAAACTTTGTATTGTATAAACTTTGTGCTGCCATGATAATCATTTCAGAAAATCAAGAGACAAACCTAATTTAGAGGCTGTGACGTTTATCATCAGTGTTTAATCACTTTAAAGCAACTAGTGTCATTGTTGGTGTGACACTGCAGCTAGGTTTTCAGAGTGAGTAGATTTTACTCTGAGTGAGCAGAAAAGGATCCAAGTGGGAGGTTTTAGAATTATTTTAAGGGAAAGCAGGCAATGAGCAAGGCCACACCCTGTCTGAAGACTGATATCTTTGGCAACAATTCACAAGTTTCCTGTCGAGGCACTGAATCACTCTCCTTGTTTCAGCATGTAGCGGCAATGAGACCTGACAGACCTGAGAGAAAGAATGAGGTTAAATGTTGGAGGAGGGGAGAGAACAGCCTGAGAGCATCTACAACATGTCCTCCTTTAACCTTGTTCTATATCTGTCCTGCCGCATCCCTGTTTTTCCTCCACACCAACTGTACAACCCCTGGGATCAGCTGATAAGCTACACATCTCTCCACCCATGGCCCACTGTGCTATTATTTTAAGTCATGTCCTTTCCTGCTCTGCTCTCTTTCACTGTGAAAAAGATAGGGAATCTGAAAGGATATGATGAAATGACAGAAATGTGAAAAACTGGCAATAGAGGAAAACATGGCAACCCTTGATATGAAGATATTAGCTTTGATCTAAAACTTTTAGTCTTTCCCTGCTTCAACAAACCGTTTTCACTCTTCTCTTCTGACTTTAAAATGTCAACCCTTTTTCGCTTTTTGCGATGCTTTTATTATATGAGGCCAGCCAGGTCATCCTTGTCTGATTAATGCCACTCTCCCCGTCCCTCGGCTTGTTGTCTCCGACTCAATGGGTTGACTCCAAACGCAGCGCTTGTGTTTTGAAGCGCATATGAATGGTGCAACCAAGCTGAAAGATGGTGCAGACAGAAGGAATTCAACTTTAACATACTACAGTAATTGGATTGTAAACATAATTTGCCTGTGATACACATACTGTCAAGTGGTCAATTTACTACCAAACATCTATCCCCTTTAACCTCCCTTTAACAAGGCAAAGCAACAAACGCTTATTTTTTTCTCTGGCAGCTTGTGACAGCAGTATACAGTTTGCTATTTTTAGCATGTAGCTTGTTAGCTGTGGCTAAAAGCTTACTCTCCACCTCCCATACCAATATAGGTTCTAGAAGGCGCGGACCTCTCTTTTCGCCGGGACTTGGCTTGGACCCTGGAGTGCTGGTGCCATTTCACCAGCTGACTCTTTTTCTGTGTCCTAATCTGACGGCCACAATCTGCTTTATAATGAAACATGCACAAGTTGAAGGAGCCAATGGGATTACGTTTCACTAGAATTGTACCTCGTACAATTTCATGTGACAAATAAAATTGATTAAATAAAATAAGATCAAATTGATTGATTGATCAGTGACACACTGAGACAGTGACCCACAGAGCTGCCCTGCACCTTGGCTTGTCAAAGACCATAGCTAGTCTTAACCAGAAGTGTACCAGGCCCTCCAAAGCCAGCAAATCTTGAACCTCAGCTGGTTTTTCACTTTTATCTACAGCTGAAATGTCCACAAAGATTTTTTTTCACATGTAATTCAAAGATTTCACACACAATTCAAGCCTCAACTGGCTGTATCCAGATAAGAAACCTCGGTAAAACCTCTCAGTCTACCAGCATTCATCATATTAAAGCTATGACTCAGATGGCCCTCTGAGTCATTTATGCTGTTCTTCTCAGCCTCAAATGACCTGAAACTCCAGACTCTAATTGGCATGCACGCTAAATTCTTATTAGCTAGCTTCTTTGTCTCCTTTGTTTTGTGATTAAGTTAAGAATTATGGTTCCCAGTGTAACCAATTACAGTCCAGAAAAACATGGAGCTCTTGCATCAGGAAAGGTAAAAAGTACATTGATGAACCATATACAATACCATTATAGTGAATCTGGAGAACACTTTTATTTATTACTAAAGAAACAGATATAGAAAAAGAAAAAGATGGGTGTTTTTTCTCTCTTTATTTTCTAGCAGAACTGTTATAAATGATCAGAACCAATGATAACATTAATGTCAAAACTTCTTTTTACAACAACTTGCACCAGTGTTTCTTTGCTTCATCTAATTTCAGTTGTGCTCAAACCCCAACCATTGCATTCATTTAAAGTAAAGGACAGGATACATGCCATTTAGTCTTATCAGTTATCACTCCCACTCATAACCAGGGTTAGAAATAGAGCCATAGAGAATATACCTCCTACGTATTGATTTAACAGTGAAAAAGCATTTTAAAAGCAATGTCACCCAAAGAAAAGAGGAAAGAGATTAAAAACAGCTTTAATGTGATTTTCCAGTGGCTTTACAAAATGCATCAACAAACTGTTGTACAGCAAAAAGGGGGCTTTGTTGAACACCCTCTGCACATTTAATACAAAAGCAGTTTGGTTTGATCAAATCTGGCCTTCCTGGGAACACAAATCATGCTTTAAATTTCCAATAAAAGAAGAATGTCTCATCTTGGCGAGGAGAGTCAAACTTCCCACAGTCCAAACAAACAGAAATTATGACAAAAGAAGTCCAAGTTCTAACCACAATATAAATTTATGTAAGATGGTAGTATAACTACATAGCAACCACACAGATGAAAACATTTTGTCTATTACGTGTGTTAGAGAGAAGATGACATAAATGACACCACAACCAACTGACACTAAACATTATTAAGAACCATAAAGCATTGTATTATACTGATACATTCGAATACATTCGCCTGATATGGTTTCGAGGCCAAAAAGAAAGGTTTAAAGAAGTCTCTTTGTCTGAGGTAACACTACAAATCTGCTGGTTGATTTATGTGTTGTGCCCTCTTGCGACACTCAATAAGTCAGTCAATCTAAAAGCCATTTCACTGATGGTAAAAGAACAGATTCATTACTGTCGGCAGTTGGCCCCTCCAACATATGAAGGTAGCCTTTGTTAATGTGGAAGTTACTCAGTCTCAAAACACTAGCCTTTGAATGGAGGAAAAACCTTGTCCAACCTCCACAGTCTGGAAGTTAAAGTGCTGTAAATCTAGCCAGCATTACATGCTAGCCTCTGAGCCTCTTATGAATCAACAAACAAGCATGACTTACATGATCACATCACATGCATTATTATTTCAGTGGCATTTCACAGACTATTTCTTGGCAAAACTGGTAAAAAATAAAGTCGTATTTTATCGCGCAGGTGCAGGCACAAGTGAAATGCTACAGTAGTGGCAGCTTGTTAACTTCCAGATTAGTCTATATAGAAGAAATCTGTAGAATGAATGGTGGCTAACTGCAATCACTGCAATCACTGCTCAGGCATACGCATTTCATAGCGTCCTCCCCTCCCCCTTCCCCGTGCATGAGCTTAGGACACCGTTAGGGCTTTAGCAGAGAGGAGGGATGGACTGAGAAGTTGTCGGTTTTCAAATTTTGGCTAAGTTGTGGATCTTCCCAATCCTACCTACAGCACCTTTAAATTACATACCAAACATACTTAGTTTACCCCAAACCATAATTTATTTTCTACTCCTAAGTAGTTTTGTTGCCTAAATTTAAACAATTTTTTTTTTTTTTATTCACAACTAATCATGTGTTTAAAACGGCAACCGTTTCGAGGAAAATGTGTTAACCTCGAAACATAATTGAGGATGCAGTTCTGTTGTATTGGAACGTAACTTTTTAGGAGACAGGGTTGGTAGAATGTATTGTTGGTAGATGCATTGCTTTAGAAAAATATCCAACTTTAGCTCATAGTAGGGATTAAAAAAAAATAATAGCAAGAAATTTGATATTTTTTTATTTAATATTAGTGGTCTGTAGAGGTTGGATCCTAATGTTTTTGTCAAAGACCTTTATTTCTGCAAGATCAAGCAAAAATGTCTTTGTGCATAAGACATTTATTTAATTTACTGACCACATTCATGTTCCCCAAAGGACAAACCATTTCAACCTAGTCAAATTGACTTTTTACCTGTAAAATATAACATTTGGATGGAAAATAGGTATATAGGTAATTATTAAATAGGTAATATATATTAAAATAATACAAGTTTTACTTTTCTTTACTCCATGGTGAGTTTACCACTTGACTCGGTCTACAATGTGTAATGCCTTAGTGTTATCCTTCCTTAACATTTAAAACCTGTTTAAACCTTGAGCTTCTGCAGGAGTGACATGCCAGGAGGAAGAACTTCTCCCTATGAAAATGTTATGTGATGATGTCCATACATGTGTGTGTGGTGTGGAAGGGTAGGTTGTGCTGTACTGTATGCCACTTGGAGAGCTCACCATGTGGCAGCAGTTAGGAGAGTGAGTGCAGTTTCACTGGTGTGTAGAAATGGATATCCACCCTTCCCATCATCCTCTCTTCGGGCAAACACTTCACCGCTCCCTTTGGAACCGACAAAACCTCTGAACAATAGGCGCAGTGTACTCAGGACTGTCACTGCAATGACCACAGCGAGAGTTTGCCAGTGTGTGTCTCCTTTGTGCGCATAGGAGTTACACCTTTCACGTGTGTGTTTGTGTGTGAAAATGACATCTCTATGTTAATTTCTACATGTGAGCAGGTTTGTTTGGTTGTGTGTGCAGACTGCGCTATTTCTCAGAGAACTGAAGACACATTCTTTGAGCGGTGGGCGGCCCAGAGGAAGCAGAGGGGCTTTCAAATGCTATGACAAGGTTGCTGTTTAACTTGGAGAGCCTGACTCTTATTTCTGTATAACCTGTGGCAAGCTGGCAACACTCTGAAACGAACCAGGAGGAAAACCAAGCAGAGGGAATGAATGGGAAGTTGGGGCGTAGAGATAGACACAGACAGAAAGAGAGGGAGACCTCACACACCAAAACTTTTTAGAGGTTAACAGAAAAAAACAACAACACAGCGTGTTATAAAGAGGTCTAGAGTCATAACTGTCATGACTCCAAGAACAGTCACTTGTATTTGTGTGTGAAATTGTGTCTCTATGAATGTGTTTCTATGTGAGTGTATGTGTGCAAATACATACACATAAAAGGACTGTGTCTGTGTGTGTGTGTGTGTGTGTGTGTGTGTGTGTGTGTGTGTGTGTGTGTGTATGTGTGTATCATTTACCCTAACCTAAAGCAACTACACTAGTGTTAATATGAGCAAACATCCACTTTGTACTCTGTACACAGTGTTGAACACACACACACACACACACACACACACACACACACACACACACACACACACACACACACACACACACACATGTATGTATGTAAAAAAAAATATATATAGTAAATTGTAAAAAGTATATCATAAAAATATCATAGTAAATATGTTATGAAAAGTCATACTATAGTATGTCATGAAAAGTCTTAAAAAGTAATAACATAATACAGGTATGTCATAACACGTCATAAAAACATCGTAGTATATATAGTATGTCATAAAACTTCATAAAAAGTCATGGTACAGCATGTCATAAAAAGTCAAAGTATATTATAAAAAGTCAAAATGTAATAGTATGTCTAAAAAGTCTTTAAAAAATATCATATGTAGTATGGCGTCCTACTATATTGCGGTTTCGGAGTGTAGCCTACAACAACCCATAAATCCCTTTGTTTTGTAAGCGTCATAGGTTACTTTATCAGGCACTTAATTAATTAATGCTTAAAATATAAATATTTTATTTCAATAACCACTATTCCAAAATCGGCACAGAAAATAACGTGACAGAACGAAAGTTAGTAAATCAGTCTACATTGAAGGCGATTCAATATTTGCTGTCCACAGCTGAAATAGACCATGCAGTTGCTGAATCTGTCTTCATTTCAGATCGACAAAGGTCAGTTTAAAAGATTTCGTCAGATTTTGAGAGGCTGCCCGCTCGCTATTTCCAGCTTAGTCCGAATGGCCTTGTCTCAAACTGAACACGTTGGGTTGGCCAAAATGAAGGCTGACAGCTCCTCCGACGGACAACGGCACGGAACACACTGAGCAGACTTGAGTCACTGACCTCGCCAGACTATCCCACGGACGATAATCGGCCCGGTGTGTCAGCGGCCTTATACACATCAGACCGGTCGGTTAAAACTCCATATCCTGCTTGTTTGTGAAGGAGATGTCCAGTTACCCCGGCTCACCCCTGGCCTCTTTTCCAACTTTCTCTTTAGCAAAAGTAGCATCTCACGCTTTATCCTTCAAACATATTGTAGTGAAAACTCTGTTGTAACATTGCAGTTTTTTACGATTGCTATGACAATTCTTTCAATACTTTTAACAACTTTCCTAAACTCTTAACACAGTTAGCACAACATATGTCTGTGTAGGCTATACATTTAACACATTTCTTGTTGCTTTGACACAAAATGCATACAGTTAACACTAATTTAAAATGCTTGAAGTTCTTTTACATACAAGCACAGCCAAGACCAAAACAATAGATTTTTACTGACCAATTTGCAAATGCTTTCACACTGTCAGAACAGATAACATCATGTTCTAAACCTAACGCATAGGCTAAAGTCACAGTGAACAGCTGTTCATATGGCAATTGAAACACAAATATATCCCCTGCATTTTATTCCATTGCTCCTGAGAAACAGCTGATTGAAGTTATGCAAAAGATCAATCACAGCTGATTCCCCTGTAGGAAACAAACTCAGGTGTTGAAGTTCTTCCAATCGCATGACCATATGTTACTGTAGTACATACAGTAAAAGAGGACCTATTTGGGCTGATTTTGTGTGGAAAAGGAACAATACTGTAAAGATGAACACAAAGAAAGTAAGAAAAGTTCCTGCACGAGGGAGAGGAAGACGAGTACCAGGACAATTCTGTCTCTGTCTTCTTTTTTTCATGACATTACATTACATGTCATTTAGCTGACGCTTTTATCCAAAGCGACTTACAATTGCTACATATGTCAGAGGTTGCACGGCTCTGGAGCAACTAGGAGTTAAGTGCCTTGCTCAGGGACACATTGGTTGATGTATTGCAGTGGGAATTGAACCCAGATCTCCCACACCAAAGGAATGTGTTATATCCACTGCCACTACCCCCATTTCATAAACCATACATTCTATAAAGCTACTCTGAGATGGGTCATTCATCTTTTGTATTGAATTTGCAGCAAAGGAAACAAAATGCATTTACTAAATCCACCAAAACACAAATATAGAGAGGCTTCAAACAAAACTGCAGTGCAAAGCATAATCTCTGATCAATACAATATACTATTGTCTATTGTATAAGGAGCAGACCTGACACATATAAAATAATGCAGTTTCTGTAATTTTTGAGGCAGAAATGCGCTGCAAGGACCACAGTCTGCCTTAAATCCAAAAGAAGAAGAACTACCGTTTGTCACAGCCAGTGCATCCAATCAGCAACTAGGAATCATTGTCCAATACATACCTACCTTTTCCATTTTGGGTCTCACCTAATGTTGTTTTGCTTTTTGCTTTGTTGTTGTGTTTTCTGAAACGTTGAAGGGTTATTTCCCCGGTGTGGGATTAATAAAGTCTATCTTATCTTATCTTTTGTGAAATGTTGTTTTGTTTTGTGAAATGTTGAAATGTGTTGTGAAATGTTAGTGTTTTGTGAAATGCTGTTTTGTTTTCTGAAATGTTTCGACGTTCATGTTGAAAAAGTGATATAAAGTCAAAGTATAATACGTCAAAAAAGTGATAAAAAAGTCATAGTAACTTATATCTAAAAATAATGATAGTATAGTATGTTGATAAAGTGATTAAAAAGTGATAGTATATTACTGTAAGTTGAAAAAGTGATAGTATAGTAAAGTATGTCAAAACAAGTGATAAAATAGTCAGTATAGTATGTTGAAAAAAGCCATAAAAAAGTCTTAGTATAGTATGTTGAAAAAAAATCATAAAAACAGTAATGATATAGTATGTCAAAAAAAACTTTAAAAAAGTCTGTATAGTATGTCACAAAAGTGAAAAAAGTCATATTATATAATATATGTCGAGAAAGTGAAAAAAGTATAGTATGTTGAAAAAAACCATAGTATAGTATGTTGAAAAAAGTCTTAAAAAAGTAATAGTATAGAATGTCTAAATAATTTATTCTTAGTGTAAAGCATGTAAAAAAAGTTATAAAAAAGGACAAAAATATACAGAAGTCATAGTATAGTTTGTCAATAAAAGTCATAGTATAGTATGCCAAAAAATATATTAAAAAAGTCATAGTATATTAAAAAATTAATAGTATAGTATGTCAAAGAAAGTGATAAAAATGTCATAGTATGTTGAGTCGAAAAAAGTGATAAAAAAGTGATGGTATAGTATAGCATGTGTTTTTTGATTAAAAAGAATTCATAGAATAGTATGTTGAACAAAGTCATAGTATAGTATGTCTAAAAAAAGTCTTAAAAATATCATATACAGTAAGTGAAAAAATGTCATAAAAAGGTCATAGCATACTAAATCGAGAAAAGCGATAAAAAGTCATAGTATAGTAAGTCAAACAAGTGATAAAAGCAGTCATAGTATAGTATAACGAAAAAAGTCATAACAAAGTCATAGTATATAGTGTGTCGAATCAAAGTAAAAAAGTCATAGTATAGTATGTTGAAAAAAGTCATAAAAAGTCATAAAAAAGTCATTGTATACCATGTTGAAAAGTCATAGTATAGTATGTCAAAAAAGTGATAAAAAAGTCATAGTATGGTATGTCAAAAAATTCATAGTATAGTATGTCAAAAAATTCATAGTATAGTAAATTGAAAAATGTCATAGAATAGTTTTGACATTGTATTAAATAGCTCTGAACAACAATCTATTGTTGATGTAAACCAAGTCCAACATGTGGTTGTCTAGCAACCAGAAACCAACACAGAGTTGCAGGATTTAGTTTGTTGTCAGAAGTCAAAATCGCAAATTATTCCAAAATTCTCTGGAGATTGCTGGAATCAATCCCACCACCTTTTGCATGCTACGCAAGCACTCTACTCTTTGAGCTAATTCATAGCATAGTATGTCAAAAAAGTGTTAAAAAGTCTTAGTATAGCATGTTGAAAAATGTCATAGTATTTAGTAGTAGTATTATGCTGAAAAAGTCTTAAAAAATATTGTATATAGTCTGTTCAAAAACGTCAATAAAAAGTCATAGTATAGTATGTAGAAAAAAGCCATGAAAAAGTCATGGTATAGTAAGTCAAAAAAAGTGATAAAAATGTCATAGTATAGTATATCGAAAAAAGACATAGTATAGTATGTTGAAACAATTGATAGAAAAAGTTATAGTATAGTATGTTGAAATAAGTCATAGTATACTGTGTCGAAAAAGTTATAAAAAGTCATAGTATAGTATGTAAATAAAAGTCATAAAAAGTCATAGTATAGTATGTCAAAAAATTAAAACAATTCATAGCATAGTATGTCGAGAAGAGTAATACAAAGTGATCGTATAGTATGTTGCAGTCATAAAAAGTCGTATAGAATTTTGAAAAAAGTCATAAAAAGTCATAGTATAGTATATTGAAATAGTAAAAATTAAGTAAAAGTATAGTATGTCAGAAAAAGTCTTAAAAAAGTCATAGTATGTCGAAAAAAAGTCATAGTATAGTATGTCAAAAACAGTCATAGAAAGTGATAGTATAGTATGTTGCAAAAGTCATAAAAAGTCATAGAATAGTATTGTGAAAGAAGTAAAAAAAAGTCATAAAAAAGGCGTGATATAGTATGTTGAAAAAAGTGATTCATAATAAATTATGTCAAAAAAGTCATAGTAAAGTGTGTTGAAATAGTCATAATAAAATCATAGGATAGTATGTCGAAAATTGTGATGAAAAAGTCATAGCATTGTATGTCGAAAAAAAGTCAATAAAAGTCATACTATAGTATGTTGCAAAAAGTTATAACAAAGTCGTAGATAGGGTTTCGAAAAAAGTTATATTATAGTATGTCAAAAAAAGTGATAAAAAATGACATAGTATAGCATGTCGCAAAAAAGTGATGAAAAAAGTCATAGTCTAGTAAGTCGAAAAAAGTGATAAAATATTCATAGTAAAGTATGTCAAAAAAGTGATGAAAAGTCATAGTATAGTATGTCAAAAAGAAGAAAGAAAAAAGTCATAGTATATAATGTCAGAAAAATGTGATGAAAAGAGTCATATAAGTTATAGTATAGTATCTTGCAAAAAGTCATAAAAAAGTCATAGTATAGCATGTTGAAAAAAATCAAACAAAGTCATAGTATAGTAGGTCGAAAACAGTCATATTATAGAATGTGTAAAAATATTACATAAAAGTCAGAGTATAGTATACCAAAAAAAAGTCATAGTATAATATGTCAAAAAAAGGAAAAAAAAGTCATAGTATAGTATGTCGAAAAAAGAGAAAAAAGCCATAGTATAGTATGTTGAAAAAAAGTGATAAAAAAAGCCATAGTATAATATGTCAAAAAAAGGAGAAAAAAAAGCCAGAGTATAGTATGTCGAAAAAAGAGAAAGAAAGTCATAGGATAGTATGTCAAAAAAAGAGAAAAAAGCCATATTATAGTATGTCGAAAAAAGTGACAAAAAAACTATAGCATAGTATGTCAAAAAAAGTGATGAAAAAGCCATAGTATAGCATGTCGAAAAAAGTCCAAAAAAGTCATAGTATTGTATGTCAAAAAAGTTATAAAAAAGTCATAGTATAGTATGTCGAAATAAAGTCATAAAAAGTCATAGTATAGTATTTGTAAAAAAAAGTCAATAAAAGTCATAGTATAGTATGTCAAAAAAAGTTTTTAAAAAAGTAATCAAAAAAAGACATAAATGCAAATGGACAGTATTTATATAGCTCTTTTCTAGTCTTAACGACTACTCTTTTACTATTGACTATTGACTATTTCTTTTCCTCTACTACGCTTTAACATAGTAGAGGAACCATCCACACACTGTGGCTGAGGTGCCACCTGCTCATCATATAAACATTCACACAAGGACACTTTGACATGGGACTGCAGGGCCAGTTATTGAACCACCAACCTTCTAACTGGCAAGCAACCGCTCTACCACTTAGTCACAGCCACCCCGCATAGCACGCTGTGTTGAAAAATGTCACAAAAAGGCATAGTTGAGTATGTCAAAACAAGTCTAAAAAAATATTGTATATAGTATGTCAAAAACGTCACAAAAAATCATAGTAGTATGTTGAAATAAGTCATAATAAGTGATAGTATAGAAAAAAGTCTTAAAAATATTGTATACACTATGTCAAAAAACATCAATAAAAAGTCATATGGTTGTCAAAAAAGTGATAAAAAAGTCATAGTATAGTATGTTGAAATAAAGTCATAAAAAGTTATAGTATAGTATGTTGAAATAAAGTCATAAAAAGTCATAGTATTGTATGTCGGAAAAAAAGTCATAGTATAGTATGTGTAAAAAAAAGTCAATAAAAGTCATTGTAAAGTATGTTGAAAAAAATCTTTAAAAGTCATAGTATAGTATATCGAAAAAAGACATAGTATACTATGTTTAAAAATGTCAAAAAAAGGCATAGTATAGCATGTCAAAAAAGTCATAAAATGTCACAGTAAAGTAATGTCAAAAAAGTCATAGTTAGTATGTCGAAACAAGTCATACTATTGTATGTGGAAAGATTTTATAGAATAGTTTTGACATTGTATTAAATAGCTCCGAACAACAATCTCTTGTTGACGTAAACCACGCCCAACACGTGGTTGTGTAGCAACCAGAAACCAATGTCAAAAAATCACAGTATAGTATGCTGCAAAAGTCATAAAAGTCATACTATAGTCTGTCAAAAAAAGTCAAAAAGTCATAGTATAGTATGTTCAATAAAGTCATTAATAGTCATAGTGTAGTATGTTGACAACGGTCATATAAAGTCAAAGTGTATAATGTTGAAAGAAGTCATAGTATAGTTCGTCGAAAAAAGTCTGAATAGTATGTCCAAAAACATCAATTAAAAGTCATAGTAGAGTATTTCGAAAAAAGTAATAAAAAAGTCATAGTATAGTATGTCGAAAAAAAATCCAAAAAGTCATTGTATAATATATCAAAAAAGTACATTGTATAGTATGTGGAAAAAGTAATAAAAAGTAATAGTGTAGTATGTTGAATAAAGGGATAAAAAAATCACAGTACAGTATGTCGAAAAAAAAATCATTGTTTAATATATCGAAAACATACATTGACAAAAGTATGTTGAAAATAATCATAGTATAGCACGTTGAAGAAGTGATAGTATAGTATGTTGCAAAAAGTCATAGTACAGTGTGTCGAAAAAAAGTATAGTATATAATATAGTATGTCAAAAAAGTGTTAAAAAAGTAATTGTATAGTATGTAATAAAAAAGTCATAGTATAGTATGTAATAAAAATGTCATAGTGTAGTATGAAAAAAAGTCATAGCATAGTATGTCATAGTATATTATGTCAAAAAAAGTGATAAAGAAAGTATAGTATGTCAAGAAAAGTGATAAAAAGTCATATTATAGTATATTGAAAAAAAGTCATAGTAAAGAATTAATTTATAGTATAGCATGTCAACAATAGTCATAGTATAGTATGTCGAAAAAATTATAAAAAAGTCATAGTAAAGTATATCGAAAAAAGTAAAAAAATAATAATATAGTACAACATAAAACGTCAAAAACGTCATAGTAAAGTCAGTCATTAAAAGTCGTAAAAAATAGCACGTCATAAAAAAGTATTGTATGTCATAAAATGTCATAAAAAAGTCATAGTATAGTATGACATAAAAGTCATAATAAGTCATAGTATAACATGTCATAAAAAGTCATGAAAAATAATAGCATAATACGACATAAAACGTCATATCGTCACGTCGTAGTATAGTATGTCATAAAAGTCATACTATAGTATGCCATAAAACGTCATAAAAGTAATAATACATTATGTCATAAAACGCCGTAGTTTAGAAAAAAAAAGGCATAGCATGTCATGGAATAGTTACAGTAGCAATGGGGATTATTCCTAAAAACACCTCAAAAGGTAAAGGTTCCTCAGTGACCGCAGAAGTTCAACAATGCTGGAGGATCCACTATTAGTATTTTAGCACCAAGTCAGACCCAGCTTGCACTTGTTGGTGGTTTTCTTATTTATTTGCCAAACAGAAAATTATAAACTACACCACAAATGATCCCATCAATCTTTTACCAGCATCCTTTGTTAGTTGTGTGACTAAAAGGCTATCTTTGATCTTCTGACAACATACAGCTAATTTACTGTTGCATATTATTGCTTTGAAAGATCACACAGATCACAAAGTCACATAGTCCTCTTAATCAAAAATGCATTCTGAAATTTAGCTTAAGCTAAAATGAGGCCTCAGCAGTCTGACTTTTCATCAAAGGTACAAATTTCCTCTTTGAGCAACTATTCTACCACATCACCTCTGAAAGGAAACACTGTCTATGACAACACAACAAAGGAATTTGTCACTTAACTTCAGCTGCCTTTAGAGTACATTTTTGCACATATAAGGACAGTGGATTTTGTCCCCCATTACTTACATTGGAATTGCTTTTGGACGATATGGACAGGAGGTATGAATGCTCTGACCAATAACTTGTTCATAGGGTATGTGAGTAGTACTTTAAGATAAACTTGAATTCCTTTAACCTCCTGCCAAGCACAGGTATATGATTCATCCTGTGCAGTGTAATTGTCACTAGCAGCCTTGAGGAATATACAGTACTGCTAGTGTACACATGACCTGGTGCAAGTGCACACCTGTGTGTTTTTTATTACCATAACTAACATATGCAAGCATAAGTTAAGAAGGTGCTTGAAAACGCTTGATCATTTGTTTTTACCATTTTTTTTATAAAAAATACTCATAGGTATGATATAAATTGGAAGTGAAGAGTCATCCTGTTAGAACCTGCCTGAACACCGGGCTATGTTCAGGCAGCTATTTATGTTTTACTGTATTTAGGCATGTTCTTTTCATGTATGTTCCTGTTTATACATAAGGAGATAAATATAATGAGTGGAGTAACAGTGGCGCTCAAAACTCTTTACTGCGCTTACAAATCTGTCTCTGCATCCTTTAACATTTTTCAGATTGATTACAGCTTGAATTTGTTTTTGTCCTCCTGCAATCCTTTTGTTATAAGTAAATCATATTGATGTTTGTATGTTTCCATCTTCATATGTGTGTGTGTGTGTGTGTGTGTGTGTGTGTGTGTGTGTGTGTGTGTGTGTGTGTGTGTGTGTGTGTGTGTGTGTGTGTGTGTGTGTGTGTGTGTGCAAGCTTATGAAACTGAAACTCTGCCATTTGCTTCAAGGCCCAAAACAAGCTAAGCGTTGTCCAGTTGCGGGCCTTCAGCCAGAGTGCTTCCTTCGCTCGCCAGGCTTTATTGTTCTTCAGGCCTTCTCTGCACAGCAGGAGGATGTTGTCTGTTTCTTGATCCTCATACTGGCCCCTCTCGACTGACACACATACACGCACACGCACACACGCACACACACACACACACACACACACACACACACACACACACACACACACACACACACACACACACACACACACACACACACACACACACACACACAAATAAGCAGAAGTACTGACAAACGTACACCATTCATGTGGGAAAGAATGGGCCCAGACTGGATTAGGCTATTCCCCTGTGTAACACTAGACAAGGCATTTAATATCTCCAGCCTTCTCTGTCCAAACAGTGTCTTGGCACAGGCTGAGTGGAGGGCTGGAAAATCCCAGAGCTGCTGTTGAGTTTTTGGTGTGACCCACTCTTTTTTATTGTAACGACTCTATAAATGCTTGCAGACCCTAAACTTGGCCTGTCCCGTTGAGGGGATTCAAGAAAGTCCCGTTACACAAACCCATTATGTACCCACCACCGTAAAGTGCACAGACATACAAGCAAGACTCAACAAACAAAGGTGAAGATACAACAAAACACACAAGCCATCTATTCTTTCACTGTGTCCACTTTTCTCATCAGGAGTCAAGCAGTGGCAGCTGGGAAAGAGACAGCTGGGACTTCTTAGTCTTGCTCCTCTGCCTCCACACACACACACACTCACACACATACACACAAACACGCATGCACACGCACGCACACACACACACACACACACACACACACACACACACACACACACACACACACACACACACACACACACACACACACACACACACACACACACACACACACACACACAAATGAAAGCCAGGCTTTTAGTACTAAAGAATCACATGTCACACACATAAAAACATAATTTCTCATGCGCCCTGGAAAGAAAACGATCAGTGATGTGGGAGGAAGAAATAAAAAGAAGGGAGCGATGGAGGGGGGAAAGAAAGCAGTTCAGTGAGTTTATAGCAAGCCATCAAGCTCAACAGTTTTTTTCCCTACATCTATTGTTTCTGCAGGAGCTGTGAGGCTAATAGAGGCTATCAAAGCACTCACAGGCCCTCACCTTGTTGAAGTGTTTGCAGCCATTTAGCTCATGCTCTGACTAGTCTTGGAAACTCACAGGAAGAGAAATAAAAAGAGAAGTACAAAAAAAAAATATTTTAGCCCCCCCCCCTCTTCTTCCCCTACTTCTAACATCTGGAAAATCCTCATCTGGCAGCACACACTGGAAGCAAGTGAAGCCAGTTAGATACTGTCTGACTTTTCTTTCCCCTCCTTTTCTTAGCTTTTTCTCTTTCAGCACCTCTGGATTCCTCCAGCATCTTTTTCCACTCTTACTTCAACGGTTTCACCTCTTTACATGTCTTCAGAGTCCAACTCGCTTCTCTGTTGAAGTTTTTGTTGGGTGGTTTTGTTGGCAGAGATGTAGATGTTTTATTACTTCTTATTTTGCATTCTTTTTCTCCAATGCCCTTTTCTATTTTAAGAAAGTCATCAAAGACTGTCTTCTCCTAGAAGTCCTATTCAAACTACGTTGGTGAATTTTACTGGAAAATAATAGTAACATAAACACAGTTATACATACTTAAAAGAATACTTTGACATTTTGGGAAATACTTCCATTCACTGTCTTGCTGAGTTAGATGAGAAGATACCACTCTGGGTTCAAGGAGATGTATTGATCTACTTATATTATTATTATTAAATGTGGCAAGAAATCATGTATATCCCATAATGTTGTACAATTCATTTAAAGCTGTATATGGCTGGAAATGTAAATCTAATATTCACTCTTTCAGCTCAAGAAAACAATATCTGGCTTTTTAGCTGCTAAATGTTGCTTATTTAACATATTTCTTCTCCTCTCCTTAAAGGGTCTTTAGTATAACCATTAATAATCCTAATTACCCAATAATAATCTTAATAACTAATCTCCTTCTTTCCATCCGTCTCTCTCAACTTTTTCTGTTTTTGTTTGATTTGGCCAATGACGTGCTGTGAAAGCAATCCTCCCCAGTAAAGCCAGTCATGGTTGACCACTTTGACTCCCTTAACTGGAGCAAAGCAAAGCAGAGCAAGCCACATCTGGCAAACGGTTCTCACATCTGGTTTGTGTATCAGCTCCTTGCATGGCCGTCTACCACAAGAGTCTGATCGCATACCTCGAGAGACAGATGAGATGAGCTCCAGACGCTCTGCTCCAGGGAAGAGAAGCTGGATGATGGTGAGCAAGTTCATGTTCAGAGGACAGACAGAAAAATGGCAGGAAATGTCACATAAGGCAAGGCAGCTTTATTTGCATAGCACATTTCAGCAACAGGGCAATTCTAAGTGCTTTACATAAAACATTAAAGATCAGTTAAAAACGACAAAAAAATGAAAAACATAAAATACGAGAATAAAATTTACAGTGCAGTATAAGAAATGAACAATTATTTAAAGAAAGGCAACATCAAAAAGAAATACACAGTGAAGAAGCTGTATGTTTTATTGGGGCTAAGAACTTTCTACTGTTCTTTGAATTTCTATTTGTTACAGCAGTGTCCAGAAAAGCTAGAGCTAGAAGGTGAAAACATTGCTTCTTTTAAGTTTACAAAAACCCACAAAAATACAAAGTCAGCTAAACTTGAAGGCCTTGGGTCCTTAAAGCAAGATATCAAACGGTTCAGCAATCACAATACACATAATTGAGACCAGACCAGTTCCATTAAAAATAAATGAGACATTTAAAACTTGCTTAGATTAAGTTAAAGAATCACATTGGTATAATGATCAAATTTATCATGCAGAAAGACAAAAAGCAGAAGTTTACTAATGGAGTTTGATCCTCATCTGTGGGATTTGGACTGCGTTCTAATAGTCACATGTAAAGTAATACCGCCCTCTTGTGTCCAATCTGTATTCTGCATTTAGAGGGCAATATGTGTAATGATCTAACATAGACCTTTTTCACATTATACATTATTTTGGGCCCTATCTCGCACCCGGCAGCGCAGCGCAATGCAAAGCTTGACACAAGTGTCTTTACTAGTTTAAGATCGACACAGTTGTCAATTTCCCATCCAGCGCGCACACTGTTTAAACAGCAAATGCACCTATGGGCGTGCTGGTCTTACAGGGAGGTGTGTTCATGTGCATTCTGGGTGTATTGCTATCTTGAGGCAGCGGGGAAGTAAACCTGGTCTAAAGTCAATAATGCAGCATTTCATTGTTATTTTAACAGCAAATTAGTAAAATGTGCCAAGGCTTATGCACAGCACGTGCACACTATGCTTGTTACACGCACAGGGAAGTGCAGCAGCACACAAAAAAAAAAGAAGATTACAAATAAAAATATTATGGTGCAAATCCGCCATCATAATAGCAATGTGCCAAGGTACAAACGCGCCTTGCTTTTAAAGGGAATGGGAGACACTGATTGGTTTATTGCATGTTACCACCAGAACACACCTATGATTAATGAAGACACAGAGTACAACCCTTTGAACCATGAACCTGGCGCACAGACCCTTTTTTCTGCCGTTAAACTACCAAAAGTGGATTCGTACACACCCTGAATTATGCACCTGCGCTTAAATCGTTAAAATAGGGCCCAAACTTTTCACAGTAAGAAAAACACAGGTGTTAATAATAATGATGGCTGAATTCCATTTAGCTGCTTTGATTGCAGGGGCCTGGTACCCTCCCTGTCATTCTAACAGAGCCATCGTAAGTTAACACTTTTCCTACTATGACAAGTCAAAACATCTGCTGTGAAAAGGGCCTATTGCTGTCATACCATGTCTCAATAATCTAGAGTACAATGCACAGTTTTTACCAGTTGCTTTGGCACAGTTGTTATATGAGAATTATGATTGTGAAAACAGTGAGTCAATTCTTGCATTTTGTGTTGCTTTCATGCAGAATTTAAATGTATAAGTACAAATAGCTTTACTTGATCCAGAGATACTGAGACAGCTCCTAGGATTAACATGACTGTAATAAACTGCTTTTTCTAAAAGAACTGTAACTCTCAGATATGCTCATCAACATGTCCATTGTACTGTATAAACCCTCACATGCAAAAAATATGAGCCAGCTGCCACATTTCAAACATAAATGTTTACTTGGTTAATAAATCTGGTGGTACATTAAAGGACAAATCCGGCGCAAAATGAACCTAGGGGTCAATAACACCCGTGCCCCGACGACTAGCGTTACAAGCTAATTAGCGGTTAGTGATAAAACTGGTCACATTCGATTAGCATGAAAACAAATCCCAGAGAACGGTCAAACTCAGTACATTTTGTGCCGGATTTGTCCTTTAAAAAGGAGGTATGATAACAGATCAATCTTCAAATTCAATTTGTATCGATTATGTCACAGAAACATTACACTGAAAATAAAAATGTGACAATCAGGTTACTTAAAATATTTTTTATTTCATGCAAAATAATTCCAATAATCCTTGTTCATTATAAAAAGATCTGGCAACATAAGACTGTTGTGAAATCTCTACATAAACTTTCAAGGCCACTCAAACATCCAGCCATTCTTACCACATTCTGAACCTACTGTCGATCTCAATTACAAACTACTGCGTACCGTACACGGAGAGGCACTGGCACAACATTTGAATGCACAGTGCACTCCTGTTTAGGCAAACAGAAGGGGTGGTGATAATACCTGATTTCTCTCCAGTAGAGCTCCTTTCTCATTTCAGTGAAAAACACATTTTTAATTTGGTGTTGAAGCAAAATGTATTTGAACCTGGATAAAACAACATAAATAAATTACTGTTTTCATATATATTCATCATATTTGAGACA